>VWZG01003070.1:301177-314979 GCA_013396735.1 Grallaria varia
TTTTTTTTTTTTAACATGGCTCCAGCAGAGCTTCATCTTGACACCATAATCTTTTTCTTACAAATAGCCCATCATTCACTGTAGGCAGCACTATGGTGCCATGGGAAGGAGAGGAAAGGTCTGTCACAGAGTTGCACAAATTGACTGAATTTCCCACCCCACCCCCCCCGCCCACTTCATATTTGCTGCTTACTTGGGCTGTTTTTTCACTGAAAAATGTAAAAGAAATTATTCTAGTGCAGTATATGTGAAAGAAAACTTATGGGCAGGACTTTGTTATAAAATAGAAGAAGTATTCATCTGTATATATTCTAAGCAGAGAAACATTATTTTTCAAAATTTTGTTTGTTTAATGATAACTCAGTAAAATGTATGGTTTCATCTTGTAATCTCCAAGACTTTGATGCATTTTCTTTGACCAGTTGAACAAAGTCCCTAAGTATTCTTGCCAGACTTTTCTTCAAAAATGTAAGCACATTTTGTGTGTATAAGAGATACAAAAAGTGATGCTGCTTGAAATATTTAAATTACCTAAAAGCATAAATCATATTTACATAAACAGCTTGAAATTTGGAACCTAAGTGGTGTGGTCGGCATGAGATTTCCCTCACCCACTGTGGTGAGACAACAGGGAAGAGGGAAAGCAATTTGGTCTTCACACCCCTTTAATCATCTGCTGGAAGTGAGATCATGACTTTTTTCTGCTGGGAAGTAGGCTGAGACTACAGACTCATTGCATTTCATATAAATCACCAATACAGTAACAGTTTTTTGTCTCTTTAATGGGAATTTGCTTTTAGGCAATGTCTTTTGCGCTGCAAAGCATCATATCGCCTTACTAATATTTTATTTTCCCTTTAGTTTGATGCAAATTTGATGTAGAAAACTGCAGCCAGCAGCAAACATGTTTTTTTTTTTCTTTTTCAACTTTCTGTAGGAGTTCTTCATATTTTCTGCAGAGTTGGGAGAAAAATGTGAAGCAATAAGTGAGAAATTGATGCATCTGGAAGATCAATTGCAAAGTTCCACCTGCAGAGTTGATGAAGGAGTTATTCATATCCTTTTTGCTATAGCTATAGATATGTATCAATCTGTGTAAGTATGGATGTGAAATACTTGCCTTTCAGATTCACATGGAATGCTTGTTCTTATTATAGATTTGATACATTAAGAATGGGAGAATTGATTGTCTTGCTGAAATAGGCATTTTTGTATAGTAAGTTTTCCTACAGTGCATTTTCACTGTGGTCTGATCCAGCTTTAATTGATCTAAATAGAAGTTAGTTCTTTGTAAATTGAGATTAGGCGCTGAAAAGCCTTTATTTTACTGTTACAATACTTTTGTTTGTAATGCTTGTATAAGTAAATATGTAGCACATCAAAAGCTGCATGGATACAAATGTTCAGGCACCTGCATTTCCCAGGGTGATTTAGCTAAATTAAATGCTACATTGTTGACTCAGAATGCGCATGTTGTCACATATAGTTCGAGGTTTTTTTCAATTAAAAAAAATGAGCAACAGATGTATCATTTAATCTGCCTCTAATACTCCAGTGCAAGTAACCAGATGAGATGTTGTCTTATGCACCCTTATCTCTTTCCGTGCTTCATCTGTCAGTATTTAAGATTGCTTAGTATTTATTGGGCATTCACCAGGCATTTTTCAAAATTTAAGAGCACAGAGTTTTGTTTCATTTGTAACTTTAATAGGAAAAATATATAATAAAGGAGATTTTTGTTCTTCTAAGAAAGGGTAAAGAGAATAAGAACCAGTGAGGCCAAGGAAGATGAGAGTACTTAGCTGTTCAGGTTTTTTTGTGAAGAAAAGGTGTTGGTCAAGGGGATAATGAAGAAAGGCAGTAAGTTCAGGTTGGAGAGATCAGCAGAGGAGTCCCTGCTGGCACTTGAAGGTGAGTTGAGGTGAAGATGGTGCTAGAAAGGATTCAGTTCCTGCTAAGCTGAGGTGGGGATACTTTAGAGAAAGGAGGAAAAATAGTGCATGGAAATAATGCTGTGTTTTAAGTAATTTGGCATCAGTTGCCAAGTAATTGCAAAATTCCTATTCTAAAAACTTGATTTATTTAAAGGTATCAGAAGGATAAACTTTCAAGGATGGGGGAAGGTTGCAACAGAAGGGAGAAGGCCAGTCAGTAATTTGTTACTACATCAAATCTTTCTTTTCTAAGCATTTTGGTATACAGACAATAAACAGAACGATTTGACATTCTTTTAATTATATTTATGGAGGACATACTTGGTTGTGTGTGCAGTGTCTAGTTCCTTTCTCCCTTAAGTATATTTACTCTCAAATTAGCTTTTCTTATTGGCCCTAAAGAACATTGAGGGTTGGAGTTATGGGTTGTTTGCAGGGGACTTAAATTAATTACTTTCTTGATAGTCAGGTCTGATCATAATTAGAATTTACTAGGTAAGGTGAAATAAGCTAGAAAACTGCATTTTTGGTTCCAGAAGGTAATACGCTACAAGTATGTCAAATAGTAGTATTTTTACTTTCTATGGAGCATGCTTATTTCTTCATAGCTGTTCAAACTGCAGGAGTTAGTTGAAAAAATGAAATTAATCATAGGACGTTTCAGAAGTATTGTAGATTAGTCTCGGTTTAAGTCACGGTTGTCTGATAGAGATCTGATTTCCTCTATCAGTGAAATTCAGCTCATATAGGCAAATACAAAGAAGCAGTTCAGTGGTTCAACTCCCCCTCATTAACATTCAGTTGCTATTTCAGAAGTAGTCCTGATCAATGTGCATAAAATGTTACCATCTGTGGTACATGTAATCACTGTGCTATCCTTCAAAAAGGAATGAGAAAAAGATCTACCACCCAGTGCTACAGACCTATAGATTGTTGTGGGTTTTTTTAAATAAAAACTGCTCAGTGCCTATAAAATAAACTTACACTCATTGGTAACTTCAATATATTGCAGGAACTAGCACTGACATAGGAGACAACAATTAGCTTCAGTTGAAGAATTTATGGTTAATAGATGGATCTGTTTGCACAGTAGTTTTTTTGGTTTCAAATGAAACAGTTTTCTATCAGAAATATTGGACAATTATGCAGTCTTCTTCAAAAATTTAGAACTCTGAGAGCAGGAGCTTAAAGATCTGAAATTGTAATGAAAGCACGATAAGTTTTTCAAACTCTTGTTCACCCTTCCCATCATCCCCCCAAAAAACTGCCTTGCACATGAATGTTACAAACTGTGTTGGGTCAAAAATCTGACTGGAGGCTGCACAGATGTAAGTTAGTCCTGTCATCTGATTATTAAAAGACTTTTAAAGACTCCACTGAGAAAAATAAATTCCTGATGCTCTCGAGCCATTTGCCAGTGTTTAGTGTGTGTCATAGCTTTGATTAATAATTAAGGTTGAATTAGAAGGAAAAACCCAGATGTCATTGTTTTTCATTCTCTGTTTTGATGGGATAGCACACTTAAATCAACCATGCTGCTCGTGGTAATTGCCAGTATGACCTGAACAAAGGAGTAATTCAGTGACATTTCTTGGTCCTCAGGATAGGCACAGATAGACTTGCAATTCTAATTTATTACTGAAATCCTTCACAGCAAACATTAAACTGTACTTTTGTACAAAAAGCATCAAACACTGTGGGTGTTAGAGCTCTCTGCAGCACTATGGCATATCTGCTAAATTCTACACAGTATAACCAAATAAACCCACAAAACATTCAATTATGGTTAATCATTAGTGAGTGTATGAAAACAGTCCACATCATTAATTGGAAAAACTGAAGGATGAGAGGTGACTCATTCTGGTGTCTACAGAGCTGATGAGAGGTGTTACTTTGCTGACAGTAAACGCCTGGAATTCCCACTAAAATTAAATTGAGCCTATATTGCAATTTCACAGTCATTTTTGTTCTTAATTAGCAGTTACATTCTGATAGACAATTTGAATGCACGTAATAGTTCCTCCTCATGAAAATGCTTAGTTAGAAGAAAACCTGGCTGGAATATTATTAGAAAAGCAATCTCCATCCCTCACCTTAAAATGGATGTTTTAATAATTTATTTTGAAGATAGAATTTTGTGCCTAAATGTTGGTTAAGCGTGCTAACCTTTGACCTTTATCATATGGCAGGCTCTTAATCAAATCTTGCTTTACACTGTAGTAGGTTTTGAACAGAATGGGGAGTGTAGAATTTATCGTTGTCTGTACCTCACTGAGGAATCTCACCCTGAGTGAACCTGTAAGAAATTTTAGGATCCCACAAGAGCAAGAGGTGGGAATGGCACCCTCTTTGATTTTATTTTAGATGATAGGAATGTCAACCCTTCGCACTGCCAGTCACATTGAGAGCCCATGTCTGTCTTGTACTGTGGAGCCCACAGCAGCCAGATGGGACCTCACCAGTGCTGAGTATAGAAAGTATCAGCTCCCTCCACCTCCTGGCAGTGTTTTCTTAAGCCAGCCTGGGAGGCTGTTGGCCACCTTGGCCTCAAGATTCATTGCTGGCACATGTTCAGCTCTGTCCCCCATGGCCAAAGGGCCTTTCCTGCAGAGCCACTTTCCAGCTGGCTGGCCCCTCATGTGTACTGGTGCCCAACCTGTGCAGTTAGGTGGTGATGCACCTAGCAGAGTTTCTGCCTTCAAACACTGTAACTTTTAGCTGTTGGAAACAAGCAGAATAGTTAACCAATGAAAAAAATACTTAAAAACCCCCCAAAAAAACCAACCAAAAAAACCAAACCTAAACAACATCTTTGATTATTTCTGTTGTTCAAGAATTTTTTCTTCAGATGTCAAAAAAATTGCTGTTCTTCTCCAAAATCCCATAGGCCCTTACCTTGACTCAGTGATAGTCCATGAATGTCCTTCTAAGGTCTTTTGTCTCACAGTCTTACTTTCTAACCTGTCCTATAGGATGTCAACTGATTCATAATATGTACCTTTTTTCTCTTTTCCCTAAGCATCTGGGCTGAAAGAACAGAAGCTGCATTGATGGACTCATTTTTTCCAAAAATTAAGTAACTCTCAACAGTAATTAGAACTGCTTTTTATCTCCTTGTAAATCATGGACTCTGTCATGATGCTTAAGTTTTCCAAAGAGAGGAAGTCAATAGGTGAAAAGCTTCATGGAATATAATGTTAGAGCTGCAGCATTGTTGAATATGGGTTATGTTGTTGTGAAACTCTTCCCAAGTACTTTCATTTACTGTTTATGAGACATTGGGGAGATTTTGTCAGTTTTTTGTAGGAAGACAGCAGGCTAGAAAATATTCCTAGTTGAAACTCGGTTTTGCTTCTGCTTTGGATACTGGCGCACTATTTGCAGCACTGGGTAGAGAATTTAAGCGTGAAGGGCACATTTGCATGCAGACCCATGCAAAACTGTTATTTGAATTTTTTAAATGGGTGAAGCTGTTTATCCAGTTATAACCTCTGTATACGGATAGAGACTTCATGCTCAGCCATATACCATGTATTTTGCTTAGTCATGAAGGCTTGTTTGACAGTTGCTTGTCTACAGATGATTGTGGTATTATTTATGAGGTTATTGAAACCTGCTGTAGTTAGACTATCCAGTCATCTTTCTTGTTGCTCCATCTTTCTGTTCGTTAGGGGTTTCTTTCCTGCTCTTCCTCATTGTCTTCCATTCTTCAAGATTTTTCATCCACTGACAGTGAAGTATTTCACTTTTGCTTTTTCTCTCTACCTGAAAAGAATTTTTTAATTGCTTAGGGTATTACAAGTAACAACATGTAATCACAGAGTACACATTAGAAGTAATTAAATTTCAGAGGCTTCATGGTGTTCATAAGCCGAAGAATTTTGGTTTTACCAGTTAGATTTTCAGCAGAGCCTCATGATTAAGTTGCAGAGAGCTGGAGAGTCCAGGACTACTTATAAGAGGATAATAATGCTTCTTACTTCAGAGAAAATGCAAAGCATAATTAATTTGTCCTTGTACACTGCCACGAGCTCCTTGGATAGGAGAAGCTTTGCATGTACTACTATTATTTGTAATCAGTGACAGAAAACCTTTAGATTAGCAGAGCTGTCCAGAAATTAGAAGTATGCATGAACATTAAGAGCAAAGCATTCTAGTAAATGCATATAAATACACAAAGATGAAATTTTGAGGAAGTGATAACAGAATCAAAAGCAGCCAAAAGACTTTTCAAGGGCATAATTATGACTTCTTGAAATAGCAGTGATTTATATAACTTTACCAGAGTCCACTCTACTTGCAGTGTTTCAAAAGCAGCTGCTCACTTTTTACAGTCACATGACCTGAGGCTTTTTTCCTTGACATTGCATTCACTTTGGAGGTCAAGTAAAATGACATTTCATAACATATGAGCACTGTAAAGGATGAAGCCTGTCCTTGTGCATTATCCTTTCTGTGCATTGTATTTTTGAAACTGAACTGTTTCAGTGTTACTTGGTTTCACTTCCCTTGACGTGAGGTTCCGAGATTTCATGATGTTCTGCTAGAAAGGAACCTATTTTTGTCTTTTGGGGTCCTTGCCCTTCAGCCATACCTGTACAGGAGGCCTCAGTGTTGTTGTGGGGGGTGGGGCGGGGGGCTCCTCTAGGGCTTATTCACATAGATTTGATCACTAGTTTAGCATTTTAGCAGGCTCTGACTTGTCTCTGCTGGCTTTCCTGTCTACATGGAGTAAGCTATAAAAGAAAAGATAAGGCTGGTTGTCTTGTTGAGCTACACTCAAGTCCTTGCACTTCTTTCAACAATTGATAGTCTTGCTGATGTAAGATTATCAGCAGAAAGGCCAGTGTATTGATAGTACAAGCAGTGCTTATTCCCAGGAGAGGCTACTCCTAACAAAAAGCTGTGCTGCCTAGAAAGCCCAGCCACTTAAAGACACGTGCACGTGGCAGCAGTTGCTACTCTCTCCATTCATGTCCTACCTTCTTCTGCTGGTCTGTTCACTGCTGCACCCCTTGTATTCTAGTTGCCAGCACCTGACACCTTCCCCCTGTCCTTGCGGAGCTGGGGAAAGAAGGAAGTGGAAGGTCTTTTTTGGAAGCTGAGCCACTAGCCATCAATGCATTCTTCCTGAATGCATTGCAAGAAGCCTGAATGGGACAGAGGCAAATAAACCAAGTGAAGCATTTTATACTGAATTATTTAATACTTTTCAGGTGGCCCTCTTCCTTTTGGTGCACAACAGCACAACCTTGCTACTGCCTTCTTTGCTTTTCAACTTGTTCAAAGCATTCTCTGTGAAGTCTCATATAGCTTTATATTTTTATGTTCTGTATTACAATTATATTGATAATTCAGTAACATTAAGGTTTTCTGGAGGTAAGTGGAGCACAAATGCTTTCTCTGCTATAAGCTCATTTTGCAGCTTACCTAGAATTACGACCCTACCTTGCATAGCACATGCCACTGAGCTCACTAATGCCACACAAGCTGCAGTTGCTTGGCTTATGTCTCAGACTGTTCTCACTGCCCTGTTACCTTCACCTGGGGTCTGATCCACCCAGGTCTGCATCGCTATCTTCCCTTCATCCAGCAGGGAACTTGCAGCTAGTGCTGCTGCCTCTGTGGTACAATTTCTTTATCTCCTTCCTTCCCAAGAGACCAGTATTCCCCCTTCCCTCCCTTTTTTAAAGTGCTAAAAACTGCTGCTTGAGAATTTGAGTTTGCCTGGATTTTTCTTTTGAAAGCAAGTGTGAGAAATTTATTAATATTTAATCCAAACAATTTGGAAGACGTTGAAGCTACAATTAGATAGCCATGGCCATCTGTCATGAGCAGCAGAACAAGAATTTACTTAATAACTTGGAAAGAGAAAAGGGACTGCCAATCACCTATAGATTATTCCTTAATAAAGCTTGCACAGTCTCTTCAGAGGGAGATCCAGGTGGTGAAGGAGACACTCCAGACCATGCTGGTGCAACTTCAGTCAGCCAAGGAGGCAGGAGAAGAAAAGGCTGATGACTTCCTGTGTGACAGCTGGTGTCCAGGAAAACAAGACTTGAAGGAATAATGAGCAGAAAGAACTGGTAGGATGACATTAATTCACAAAGGGCTGCTTTTAGTAACTGAATACTGTTTTACTAAGCCTCAGGGATCTCTTCTCTCCCCTGCATAACTAATAACTAAATCAATTATGGAGAAACAGAGCCTGAAGGTCTATCATCAGAAGTATGCTACTAAGCCTCACATGTTTTGGCACAGATTGGGAAACAGCTTTTAGAGCAGAGCAGCTCCTGTAAATGTGTAGATTACAAATTGATACATTTCAAGTGAGTCTGCAAAGTTGTCTTTAATGTCAGTGAAATGTTCTCCTTGAAGACTCGTAAACAGTATGTCTTCCTTTACTCATGGATTTACTTTTCCCCCTGATTTAAAAATGTACCATTAAAGCTGGGACATCTAATATTTCTTGGAAAATAGCTATAAGATTTTTTTTTTTAATTTGGCTTTAACACCTTTCTTACACTGAATATATTTTCACATTCCTGACAATAATTAAAGCAATAGGATGAAATTCAAGCTAACCAAGTTCTTTCAACTGAAATTTGGACCTCATTTACTCTGTGGTATTGAGTACAGTCGAGGTAACTAACAGCAGTCCCTGCAGCAGTAGTTTAATTAGGTTTGTTTAGGTATTAATATAAACTTGCTTTAGTATTAACAGGGGTTGTAATGCAAAAAAAAAAAAAAAACACCCTACATTGATATGTCTTCTTTACATTTAAATTTTGTATGAAAATGAGGCATTTAAGTTTCCATGTAAAGATTATTACTATTACTTTGATCTTCCTTATAAACTTAAGAAGGAATGCAGATTTTTTTGCAAGACACATATATCTATATATACACACTTAAATGTGTATTTTTATAGGAAATAAAAGCAGTGCTCAATTGAAGCCAACCATTATGTTACCTCTATTTAGATAATTGTTCAAAAGAGTTATTGCCTTCAAAAATTCATTGTGTACTCTCACTTTGATGGCAGTATATCTCTGCTGTCATAAAAAAATACTGTTTCATTTGTTTCAGATGGGATTTTTTAAAGAAGCACCACTGAATTGTTTTAAATCCAATAGATGAAGAAAATGTTTTGCAACTCAGTGCTGTACTTCTTTAATACTGTTTTTCTGACACATTTAGAATTACCTTTCCCTGCTACTTTAATTACTTATTTTATAGACACATTGTGAAGGTTTTAGTAAATTTTGGAAGCCGTTGGACTACTTGCCCACTATGATTGTGTTCATTTTCTTCTGTGTTTAAATACTAGTTGAAACTTCTACCTCAGTGTTAAGTATATAAGGAGGGAGGAAAAAAGTGCCAGGCAGCTAAGACATACAACAGGATTATAATTGCCTCCAGGAACATACAGTTGTCAAACCAGGGTAGTAGCAGAGCTCAGGCAGTTTCTGTAGCCATCAGATCCTCAGGGTCAATTTACAACCTGTAACCTGGTTAACTTTTCCTACTGTGCAATACATGGGCCATCATCCGTGTTGCCATAAAGACTCTTGGCTCTTGAGCTTACATGAACTCTGGTGTTTCGTTCCAATCCTGTTTCAAACGGAGGACTCTTGCTGCTTCTCTGACAAGTTTCTTCCTCCAACTCCCTATTCAATACCTACCTCCCCATAGCAGCTTTGACAGCTGAGCAAGGTGTTTGTCTCCAGCTCAAGGCAGCCCAACATGCACGCATGGGAGCCTGCAGGACCCTGGCATTCAGCCATGCACAGGACCAGCTCCACAGGAGAGAGGGCACAATGACAAGATAGAGCTCTTGAAACTGTTTCTTTAAGACCTGCAAAGTTTCTTATGAGTTAATACCTCAGAGGTCTCTGGTACTGAGTTTCCAGCAATAAGCATTTATAGAGGACAATGAGGACAGTCCCAGAGATGATGGCCAGTACACTAAGATTGCACGACACTCCTCTCTCACACATTGCAGCATGTGTGGAGTTTTGTCTTTTAAATAATCAGTGCCTGCAATGTAAATAGTTGGTAGGCCCTAGAAGTGCCTTAGAGCCAGGATCAGCCACAGCATGAAGTCTGCCGCCTTGCAGCCCCATCACAGGGGCAGGAAAACAGCACCCTCATTCTCACTAGCAAGGTTTCTTGAAGACATCTCCATTCAATTAAAAAAACAAACCTGTGTGGCTTGTGTTTTTACGTTTCAGAGCACCACTGCATTTTAATAAAAACTCGGCTTAGGCAACCACTCTAATAAGACGCTGAACTCCTCAGAAGGGAAACTGAATCAGTCATCATTCAAGTTATATTTGTATCTGTTAACATTTATTTTATATGTAATGCTGACTACTGCTACTTTAATTTATTATTCCATTAACTTCACTGTTTGTTGTGGGAAGTTGAAGCCAGTAACCATTCCTTTTCTCAGATACACTTGATAATAAGCACACTAAAAAAAAAAAAAAAGGTATACTATGCAATGTATCAACTGCCTTTTATCTTTGGATAGAAAACTTTCAAATAAAGAGAAGTGTGTTTTTAACTAACCCAATGTCTGTTTGCATTCTGTGCAGTGTACAACATTTTAGAAATTTCATCATGTGGAGTGGAGGAGAGGAAAGGAGAAAGAAACCATGTGTGTGACTATTATTGTGCTGTTGACAGCACTAATTCGTCTGCTTGGGGGAGTCTTATGCTGTTTGGAAACAGTCTAAAGACATATTCAAGACTAGAGTCTGACTGCAAAAATGTAGCTGTTTTCAGTATGAGGAGGAGAGAGAAATATCATGCAGCAAACTATACAGACAGGTAAAACCTGCAGTCAGGTCCCAGCTTTACTCTGTCCTGCTGTGCACAACTGAATCCTGCCTGCCCTCCCTCAGTTCCCCACCCATGGATAAGGGCCAAGGGAAGTGAAGTATGACTGTGCTCTGACATGCATTTATTGCCACCATTAGAGGTAGGAGAGTGTGTATGGTATCCCACAGCTCAGTTTCACACAGGCTTGCTAGAACTCTCACTTCCAGGCAGACTGGTCTCCCACCACCTGCAAACAATAAACATCACCAGAAGTAAGTCCTTGTCCTGCCCAGGACACCTGCTGTCCCTATCCAAGACCCTGGACTCAAAAGGTTTGAAGAGTACATAGGCATATAAGGCTTTGGGTGCTAACCTTCTGCCACAGCAATGGAATAATAAATTAGATTGAGACCTTAGGACTGAGTCCAACCATTCACCCAGCACTGCCAAGTCCACCACTAAACCATGTCCCTAAGTGCCACATCTACATGTTATAAGTACCTCCAGCATTGGTGACACCACCGCCTCACTGGGCAGCCTGTTCCAATGCTTGACAACTCCTTCAGTGAAGAATTTTTTTCCTAATACCTAACCTAAACCTCCCTTGGCTCAACTTAAGGCTATGTCCTCTTTTCCTATCACTTGTTACCTGGTAGAAGAGACTGACTGACAACTTCTGCAACATCCTTTCAGATAATTGTAGAGAGCAATAAGATCCCCCAAGCCTCCTTCTCTCCAGGCTAAACAAACCCAGTTCCCTCAGCTGCTCCTCATAAGACTTGTGCTCCCTCTCCCCTTCACCAGCTCTGTCGCTCTTCCAAAGCACCCAAAATGGACTGCTCGAGGAGAGCTGCAAAATGAGAAAGCAATTCACTTCGAGCAGTCCCTTGCAAATGCTTTGTAGAAGTAGTTGATTGTGCTGAATATACACCCACCCCGCCCCCCCCTGCCCCAGTGTGGAAACATGTTCTCAAGTGACTAAAGGCAAGCAAAGGACAGCACCCCAAGGGTGATTAGCTCCAGCTGCAAATTACTTTTCTTCACAATCAATTAGCTAATCCATTCTTTCTAAAGCATGACAGCTCAGACTTTTGCTATCATTACTTGTTAAATCAAGATAAGTGCCTCTTTTCTAGAGCACTGGAGAAGGCAGTTCAATAATAGGTCCCAGATAGGCAGGAGTGCTGGAGAGAGCTCCAGGGTGAGATTAGAATAATCCTCATGTATCCTCTTAGTTTACTATCCTATTAAAAATGAGACTGGGACCAAGAGATTTTTTCAGTTAGTCTCAGAGATTAACATGCTACAAAGAAGCTCTAAAATATTATGCATATGTGAATATTCTTCTGCATTGCTAAAGATGATAATACAACTTTCTGGAGAACTATTAGGAAAAAAAAAAAAAAAAAGGGCCTGTGAATATAGGAAATTTTGCCTGAATGTGAAAAGCAGCCAAGCCAGCAGCCACAGTAAAGTATTTCTCTCAAATTTCTAATGAAGTCTTGGATATGAGGCCTGGGAAAAGAACATCTGGGGTTGAGTGAGAGGGAAATGTTTCAGTTCTGCACATGCAAGTCATTCAGTCACACTGTCCTTGCTTTCTTGTCTGGAAGAGCAGTGTCTTTGGGAAGGGGATGTTGGGGCATTGTCAAAGACACAGACAATGTCAATACATCACTAGGCAATTTGTTCTTATAATCGCCTGCAAAGTTGAACAAATAGTTTATAATAATAAGCAGCTGTACAGGAATACTAAGTGGCAAAAGAGAGAATATTAAACTTGTCAGTTACAGCTAGGAGATGCATGACAGATCTCACTGGAGAAATGGAAAATTAAGATACCTTTCCACAGTGACAGTCCAATTTATAAGAAGACAACAGCCTCAAATTTATTATTTCTGACAATGAGACTTTGAAACACCAAAGTAAGGACCTCTGTGTTTTCTTGTCAAGTAGACTCAAGACTTTAAGTCCATCAGTTCAGTCCTAAAACCTAGAGCTTTGTGCCTACTCTCAGGCTTCCTGGTAGCAGCAGCCCCAGGGCAAGGCTCGGGGACAGCAGCAGGGAGCTTCTTCAGGTCTGTGCTGGGAGTCAGTATCACAGGGACTGGCTTAGAGGTACCAGGACCAGCCTGTTCCACACCTGGGGGGTTGGGAGGGGTGATAGTGATATATCCATCACTATTTCCCTGCTTTTCTAGAAACAAACATTTTCCTGTTGCTTTTGCTTTAAAATGTGTTCTCAGAAAGTTCCTTTTGCATCCTCTGTAACCTGAATTTTAGAGGTACCAGGATTGTTTTATTTGTCCTGGCTCAAATACAGTAAAGTCAAGCTGTGAGACCTGTTTGATCTTAGCTATTGTCCGATGAGTTTGGATCACAGTTTACTCCTTTAATTTCGATAACATGAGTTCTTGGAGCAACAGCTGACTAGTTAACTAGGCTATTTCCCTCACTTAGGTGGGCAACATTGAAGAGCAGGAACAGCATTGCCATCTGCATGCAGCACTGACAAGTCTATGAGCACTGCTACCTCTGGTGCACCTCCACAAAGTAAAAGCAGTCCAGGTTTCAGGAGAAGAGGTACAAGAACATCTTTGAAAATTAGGACAAACTAACTTCCTTCTAACAGAAGGCCAGCAAAGTTCAGTACAGACAACTTGCTAACTAAAGCCCAAAAGGTGACCCACTGTAGTGGGTTGACCCTGGCTGGATTCCATGGACTCATTAAATCCCTTTCTGCAACTAGGCAGAAGGGAGAGGGGTCATCCACTTACCACCTTTATGGGCAAAAAACCAGACTCAAAGTGAGATAATACCTAAATTTATTACTAACAGGATAAAAGCTAAGCTAAATAGTAAGGAAAAAAACAGCCTTAAAACACACACCACACACACACACTTTCTCCCTACCCCTCCTTCTGTCCATGGGGGGTTGCAGTTGCTGCTGCTTGTGATGTGAGTTCCTTCACCCCTTGGGGTCACTCATCCATGAGGTGCAGTAAAGGTTGAGTCCCTGCACCCCAATGGGCCTCCGTGGGT
>VWZG01003070.1:315078-415402 GCA_013396735.1 Grallaria varia
GCCCCCTGCTCTGCAGCGACCTTGATGTCTGCCTGTTATCCCATGTTCTCACTCTCTGGAATTTTTCCTGCACAACAACTTCCAATTCTTAAATATGTTATCACAGAGGCGTTCCTGTGATCTCTAATTGGCTCGGCCGTGGCCAGGAGCTGGATGTCCCTCCTGGGGCCAAATGTCATTGGCTCCTATGGGACAGGGGAAGCTTCTAGCAGCTTCTAACAGAAACCACCTCTGCAGCCCCCCCCACTCCAAAAAAAAAATTCAGCCACAGAAACCCAGGACACCCACTCACACCCTTTTGTATTTACACGGAGAAAGATTTCCAATGCCTACTGGTTGTTTCGCCTAGCAGAACTCTACACCCAGGGAGAGGAGAAAAAGATTTTTTTAGCAGGGAGAGTAATTGTCCACTGAGACATAAAACTATGCCTCTCAAAGTTAAAGGAAGTTTGGGATTTTTTTCCCCCCAGAAATTGTGAAAAATGCCCTTTGGTACTTGATTCAGACAATACCACAATTCAAGTTTGTACAGCCTGCATGATACATATGGCACTGCATAATAGTCACAGTGTTTTACCTTAAATATTTGTATTTTACTTAATGGCTTAAAAAAAAAAAAAAAAAAACAGAAAAAAGAAAGAGGCACAGAAGAAATCTTTTCATGAAGTGTTGTTTAGCTGCAGAAGTGGAGTTGGAGGACAGGGACAGAACAGCTGGGTGTCTGCAAGTTGGGAAAGTCCATTTATCTACTCTCTAATCTTGACCTTGGCTCAAAAGGACAAGTGAAACCAAACACTAAGGAAGGCCTTACTGTAAATCTTTCCTGGAAAAGACTGAAGCTATTACAAAATGGTTCACAGCTTGACTAGGGAGAAGCCTGGGGTTATGAACCAAATTTATTCCCTCCCAGGTGCAGGCAGTTCAAATGGACTAGGGACATTTTTCATGGTGTAGTATCAGGCAAGACAGGGTGATGTTAGCAGCACCAGATTTGGTGGCTGGGGAGCAATCTGGAAGGCAGCAGACCCACTTGCAGTGCTGAGGCTGAGCATTCTCCTCTGCAAAAAGGAAACCAAAAGAAACCAAATCAGCACCATAGCCATTAGGCACTGCTTGTCTTGGCTCATTGTGCCATCATTTGATTGCTTGATTTTGTTAAATGAGATAGAAAAGGTGAAAAGAACACCCTGCCTCTCACAGCCATATGTGATTTGTCACTGCTAATTTTCTATAATGAGCTGTAGCAAATGAAGCCAGTCTCCCTCAATTAATCCTGATGGGAAATGTTTCTTCTGTGTCTCATCAAGCACCCCAAATTCTTTGAATCTATACATGCTACAGCAGTAGCAAATCCCAAACTGCCCATGAAACTTCTCACTAGCATTGTGAACAGAAAGCAGCAAAACAGAACAGCTCTTCCAGTACAGTAAAACTCCGTGGTTATGACATGGGAACGGTAAGGCATCACCAGCTTAATTTCCTTCTTTCTACTCTGTGGGTTTTTTGGGGTTTTTTTTTGGTTTGGTTTTTTTGGTGGTTTTGTTGTTGTTGTTTTTAATCCTGAATTGGAAATGTTATATTGATTGGGTCTACTGTAGTGGAAAAAAAATTAACTAAAATAAACAGCCAACCGGCAATGTTGTCTCCTTAAAGAGAACTAGATCACCAAGCCTGGTTAATGTCTCCTCTTCTCCAGCCTTACTTCTTCCACTTTAGGAAGTTCTTCCCAGAATATATATTGAGGTCAGCTGAACAATCATTCGGGGATTTCTTTTTTTGCTTTCTCCATAAATTGGAAACAGAACCTGCTTATCTTCTGCAAAAGATATTGGTAAGCTTCAAGTTTTGCCTCCAGCTGTTAATGATTGTTGGGTCATTTAGGTCTAGGTGTTGAATCAATAGAAGGAAATAATCCCAACTCCTGTGTATGGACAGTCCCCTACAGAAACCTAAGCAAAGTGTCTGATGTCTTGTGGTCAGGGGCTCCCAGTGTGCTTATCCTTCCATACATTCAGTCCATCCCCACGGCAAAGGCTCAGGCAGTCGCACATGCTTCACATTCATCCCTCAAACACCTTTAACATATGGTTTATACATGTCCTAAATGCTGCACTGATTTGAAAGAAAGGAGTAAACTTCATATTGGAATTCAAGGATTTTTCTCCATTGCTGTGAGTCATCTTTTCATTCCAGCTCTCCTCTTTGATCTCCCTGCACAGCATCCTGCCTCTGCCACGGGCTGGCACATCAGCTCAGACATGGGTGGTTGGGACAGTCCTCACCCCTGCACTCTGCACATGTGCGCAGGCACGCAAACCCCTCCTTGCACTCACACTCCATGTGAGGGAATAAACAGAACCCACATGCTTTATCATGACTCCTTGGGGTCAAAGCCTGCTGAAAGCCTGATGCTCAGGGGAGGCAGGCATGCTCATCAAGGGTTGAGGATCCCCCGAGTTCAGGTCAGAGAAAGCTCTTTTCAGCAGTCTTGCACACATCTGCCTCTTCAGAGGTGGAAGCCAGCTAGGCAGAGAGCAGAGCTATTTGTCTTTAACCCTATACCCAAAGTGTCCACTAATCTTTTCCCTATCCCTGCAAAAACACTGACAGAACACTACCAGGCAGGCAAGAACATTTAGTTCTACAGGTTGAAGGAGTAGGCAAAAGGTACATTTTGGGCAGGCAGGGGCTTGCCTCAGCAGTTCTCCCAGAGGAGCTAATCTCATCACAGAATCACAGGAAGAGCTGCAGGACCCTTTTGGCAGCACAGGTCTAGGCTCTCACACAGGGTTATCAGCTACAGTGATACATTCACACATCTTCTTTCCCATCTTTGCAAGGGCACAGCAAACTCATCTGCCTGGAGATACAACAAAAGCAAATTCAAGAGTCAAGGATAGCCTGGATCTCTGTCTGACCTTGCTGAAGCTGGGCTGTGTGAGCACAGGCTTCTAACACCTTACTGTACCCATCTCAGCAAGTTAACTTATCAGTCCAGGGTGGTTACCATGTAGCTCACTTACTGGTTGTGGAAGACTTCAGAGAATCACAAAAAATGAATCTCTCATGCCTTATAGGCAACTCCAACCTATTCCTAAATAATTAGTAGTGCTGCACAGTGCTACCCTCACTGAAGGCAGATGAAAGTCAGAGTTCTCCACCCCTCAGGGCTTTTAAGTGATTTGGAGGATGCAAACCTGAGTTCCTAGTAAACTTTACCAATGTCCTTACAATAAAAACATTGCATACTGTCAAGGCTGTCCAAGCTGAGCTTTCTTGTCAGTCTAGGCTGAAATCCACATGCCTCTCAGTTCTTGCTGAAGCCAGCACTCACCAGTCAGGTGTCCTGGCCAATCTGTGGGAATCCTCTATGCAAGGATGCCCTGTGCATCTGGCACAGGATGTTCAACCCCCCCTTTTTTTTTTTTTCATGTTTCTCTCTGACTTTGGACACCAGCTTGGTTTTGAAAACACCTACAGTGCTTCAGTGAGGCTTGGGGTAATTGAAGAGATATCATGATCCTCTGCAGTTAGGCAGGGCTTTGTGTAACCCTGAATCGATGAAAAGGAAATAAAGCTTGTAAGACATCCTCCATGAGGGATGTGGCATAGTAAAAGGCAGACTTTGTGTGACTACACAGACTGCAAAAGTCAACACCCACTGAAGGTCAAATCTTTTTTTACGGCTTGGTGACAAGACTTCAACCATATACTCTTGTAAATCTCAGTGTGCCACTGAATGCAGCTTAATTCTCACCCAGACTGAACAAATTGCCCCAGCAGGAACCTGGTACTTCAACTCACAGCCACTGGCTTAGGTGTTACAATGCTCACATTAAGACTCACCAAGAGGTAGAACAACTTCTCCCATGCTACTTAGGGGGTAAAAGAAGGACTTGACTGCTTTCACTACACTACTTCTCATGTGGAGAAACAACATTGCCCTGCATCTGGGAGGCAATGAGTTTCAGCAGGAACCACTTAGTCCAGTGGGCAGCTCTACTTCCTCCAGCCTCAGCTACTCCCCAAGAGCCTGATACTGATTTTCAGCTTCTCTTTCCACCTTCTGATGCCCTCTGGAGAGCCTTGCCTCCTTCTTCAGGTTTCCCCTTGCAGATATGCACCTTGTCTAGCAGAGGATACAACACGAGAATTTATATTAACAGCTGTCAAAAGGAGAGCTTATCCAGCGCTTTAATATACATATTCCCACCCCACTCTTTCCTAGGCTAAACACTGAGTCTTGAACCAAACCCCACCTGCCCTTCCAAGTGTCATATGCAATCTGATAACTTTAAAATATAAACAATAGTTGAACTTTCTCTAGCAGGGGGAGGGGATTAGGTGGTCTCCAGAGGTCCCTTCCAAACCCAATCATCCTGTGATAGGAGGAAAAAAAAAAGCTCAGAAAGCAAACAGCACTACTGTGTTTAGTTTCAGGTCTGCCAAGTGTTCCCTGCCACTTTTAACCATAAGTCAAAGTAATCCTTTAAGATGTTTTGCTGGAGGGAGCATTAAAGTGTGCAGGATCGTGTAGAGTTCTCCAAGGAGAGTCACAAAGTGATACCAGGAAAAAAAAATCCAGGTAAGAGGTACACCACTGACATGACTCCAAAGTTCTGCTCTTAAAATGCTAGAGGAAACCTGAGATTAGACAGATATTGACAATTCTTGTAACGGCAACCAGTCCATTTCCAAATTGCATCTTTACAAGCAGCACCGATCTAGACATAAAATTTAATTACATGCAACAATTTACAACCCCTTTTGGAATAACAGCTGAGCTGCTGAAGGAAAGCTTGACCTAAGGTGACAACCAGATAAAGACCTCCGATGTCTGCAACCATATCCCTACAGCATCTGGACTGTGCTTGGGCTCCTCATGTGCGTTTCTCTTTTAATACTGGTATAAGACAGGCCTCTCTTAGTTCTTCTCTTCTGTGCTCATAAAAGAACAAGAATGATGACATTTGACACACTTTCACCAGATGGTAGGCATAGCAGCAGTAAAGTACAAGCCTGGCTCCTTCAGCTTGGGGACAGATGCAAAGCTTTCAGAGGGTGACAGAATTTTGCTCTTCTTGCAATAAACAGAAAACAGACTCAGGCCAGACACAGCATTATTTCTACAGGCTACCTACGAGTGACACTTTTCTTCCAGTGAGGCAGTAAATGTGAGGTAGGTCTCTCTAAAGGGCACAACATAGCATAGCTAATTTCTTGGATGCCTTTAAGTAAGAGCTTGTAGGACCTCAGCACCCATCACACATTTTAAGGTAGCAGGACTAGCTGGTAGACTCTGCCCATTCCTTCTTTGGAGAGCACAATATTCCCAGTTAATCCACAGGGTCATTTCCTCCTTCCCCACCTCTCAGCCCTTTGATACTACTCATGGCTATCTGCAAACACAAGACCCTGTTTTCATCATGACATGGGCTAATTAACTGAGTCTGACACATCTACATTTTCTTATTTAACAGCAATACTGCACTTCTTATACCAGGGAAGCTTCTGGCAGTGGCCAGGCACACATTGGATGACCCTGCTGCTCTGCACTGCTCCACGATGCCAAAGAGCTGCTGCGCACAAAACAGGGTGCTCTGCATCAGGAGGTGCAAAGGGACAGAGCAGGACCAGGAGAAAGTCCGCATCTGTCTCAGAAATCACTCCACCAGTGAATCCCCAACATCCCATTGAACCAGGTCTTACTTGAACATATCAGATATGTTTCATATGAAAACTCTGGCACACCCATAACTGCATCAGGTGCTGCTTAACCAATTTTAAGGTATCTCTGTGATTCTATGAGCCTGTTTTCACCATAACCATGTCACAGGTGGTGGTGTCAAGTAGTCTGCAGACAAGGATTATTAAGCCCCACTGAACCAGGGAACAAGATGCACATCCCCAGGAGTCCTGGCAAAGCAGCATTTCACATGTCATTTTGAACCGCAGCTTACTCTGCGGGTGTTACTGTGTTTTAAACCACAGATATTCCACAAAACATGATGTTTTCTCCTCACCTTCTCCCTGTTCCCCACCCTTGGGTCCATACTGCCCTCCTCTCTACTTCCAGCTTAAAGACTTCTGAATGAAGTTTCAGTACTTCACTCTGGTCAGCAGTAAGTAGATAATATTGAGGAACTGACACTGTCTTCTGCCCAGAGCAGATGCACTATGTGACTAAGACAGAGGGAATGTTTTATTTTGGGAAGGTACTTCTTAGTTTTCTCAGGATAGGGAATGCTAACAATCTTGGAGCGAACCAGGAGCAAAAAACTGCTATCCCTCTCTAACACCCATCAATCCACATACTCTGAACTAGGTCCATCCACGGCTGCATTAAAAGCAGGACAGTGCTGTCAGTCTGCACCCCTATGCAGAGTGTCTGACATGTAACCCAGTATAAGCACATCTGTCTCTTCCCTCCTCCCATACTCCTCACTAGAGGTATTGAATCTCAGTGCCACCAAAATTAATGGCAACTTACAACCAGTAGTGTCTGGGACAAAGATGGGCCATGCTCTGGATCAGCTCCTGAGTTTTGGCCTCACAGAAGAGCCTGGGCAGGGTACCGAGAGCTCATCCATGTTTACAAAGGAACACATGAAGCTCGCTGAGAGAAACCCTTCCATAGGCCATTTATGAAGATGCCACCGCCTCGTAGCAGATGGCAGCAGCACATACTGAAACTTTTTTGAAGTGTGTTATGTGCCAGGAAGCAGTCACGTTAGGTTAGCAGTTCACAAGCACGCTGAAGTTCAGAAATTAATTTACTGATGTCCCAACACTTCCCAAATGGCATTTGTGAGCTCTGCTGCCTCTCTGTTACTATATTGCTATTTCCCTGTCCCCAGTAGATGGAAGATGCATTTTATGAGGGTTTTCCACCACTATGGATTCCTACAAACACATGATGTTCAGAAAGACTCTGCAGGATTACTCCTCAGCACAACTCACCTGCCTTGCCTGATTTTGTACATCTTTAAAGAAAACACTGAGTAGATCCAAGGTCCAACAAGTTACAGTCACAGAACCCACAGGAAAGTGACCTCCGCTAGTTGGCTTCAGACAACATTAGTAATGCAAAGTCTGTAACACAAAACATAGTCCAGTCAAATACTGAGCTGGTGTTATCAGTTAATGTTATCCCATCACTGTTCCCCGTTAAGTGTGAAGTATTCAATAGTAGATGTGTTAGATGTTTATTTCACAAGTCCCTCCTTCATTCTCTGTTTCAGGAGGCATGGAGGATGCTCAACCGCTTAGTGAAAGGGTCAATTACTTTAAGCCACGCCCTGATCCCTTGACACTGATGATTTTAAAATTTGTCTTTCAGTTTATTTAATAACATGTAAGGTGTTCCAACTTGGCCACAACCTCCTTTGAGTACAGGTTGCAGGTGCATATTTAAGTAGTCACACACCTCAACAGCCTCTATAGAGAAAAGTACTCTTGGATAAGAATATAAAAGTGTTCTCTGTCCCAGCAGAGCCACTAGCAAGTGAAAAAAAGTTCTCAAATAAGTGAGTACTGTCAGGGATATCCAAGCAATTACCAAAGCCAAAAGCTGAGATTCAAACAGCAAAATGCCAGTGAGCAGCCTGAGCTGAGCCATCCCCTGTAGGGACTGGGACCTTGAAATTGCAGCATTAAGCCAGAGAATGAGGAATGTTAGAAGTCAAACAGATGAAGCTGGGGTGAGCTTAATCTCAAAGATGAACAATGTAAACTGTGATCTGTGATTTTAAGATGGCTTGCATCTGCATAATCAACACCACAGTAAGAAAATGAGAACACAATTTCTGGATTATATTTAAATAAATTCCTGATTATGCTGTCCCTTAAGGCAAGTTCAAAAGGCGGTAAGATTTTCCTGCCTCCTAAGTGAACAGTTAAGACTATACGCCCCCAAAAGACAAGTTATCCCTGTCAACCAGAATGCAGACTGGGGGAGGGCAGCAGCACCTTATTGGAAAGGTCCCACTGGGGTCAAGAAAAAAAAAAAAGAAGCCACAAGACACATACTAGCACACCACAAAGCACTACCTGATAATGCTGTGTTTCTCTAGCCTTACATGTCTAGGTCCCATGGGCTACAAATTCATGGATTAGTATAATCCACACAAATGTAATTACAGCTCTCTGGCTCTCAGCAAGTACTACATATTGGCCATGCGCAGAACTATGAGTACTTCTGTAATCTCATTTTCTGATTTTTTTTTTCCTCCCCAAAAACACATCAAGTCTTCCTTTTCCCAGACTGAAGTTTGATGCTTTTGATCTCTCAGGACTGAAGGGTACATGTTGCCTATCACAGCTTATTTTCTCTTATCTTTTCGTCCACATTCCTTTTAGTCTTTATGGCTGCAAGAAAACATTCAGGACACACATCAAGCAATGAGGTCTGTAACACCAGTCAGATTTTAACCACAGGCCTGTCCAAAAAAAAAACCAGACACCATGCTTCTCTCAGGCAAAGTGCCATGTGTGGGCATAACCTGGCAAGGCCCTGGACATTAGGATTGCTACTATAACAGAGGTGGTTGTAGCTGGCCCATACCAGCAGGGTGTACATGACAGTAGGACTATCTCTTTGCCCTGCCCTTCCCTCTCAAATGCCTTCTGCAAGGGCTAGCTCAAGGCACTGCAAACATGAGAATACAAGCACAGGAAAAAAAGCATCCCTCTCCTCCTCTACAGTCAGGGAGGAAAGGGCTGCTTTTTGAGAAGAAAAGGATCTCCCTGGCAGGCACCATCATCTGAAACACCTTCCAGTGTTCAGGACACCTGCCACAGTCCAGGACCTGGACAAGCCTGTGATACACTTGCCTCTTACCCTAGATACATCTAGTTTAGGTAGCTAAAACTGAGGTAGGGTTTTTTTGGTGCCACAGCTAACCCAGAATCTTTGTTGTCAGATTTGTGACCTGCTTGTAGAATAGGCATGGGACTCCACTATCCTTGTATTTTCTTCACCACATCTGCTTCCAGTTCCTCCGTTTGAGACCTAGCCTTATATTTGGGTATCCCCAGTGCTGGAGAGGAAGATGACTGTGCTCTGTGACACTACTGGAAGAGGGAGAGCACTGATTAAATTGGCATCTCACTGTAGTTCCAGTGCCTAGTTACTTTGGGAAGGCAGAGGAAGAAGGAGAGCTCCAAGGCCAATTCAGCATCTCTTACACACCAGCTTTGTGGGAAGCCTGTGAAGGCCACACAGGTAACAAGCTATCAAGTGTCAGTTTACCCCAGAGGCTGCTTCAGGAACAGGCAATTAAAGAGCCACCATCAGAGAAAGTTTCCAACCTGTCACCTGTATCCCAGACGTTATGTGGGGGTGTAAATGTTGGCAAAGGATGCCCTTTCTGACAGCCCCAGCACTCAGCACTCCCAGAGCAGATGGGGAGCTAGATCAGCTCCCTCTTGCACAGCCAACATGCTCCATCCCCACACTGTAGGGACACAGACAGAACTCACTTTCTCTGACCTATTACATTAATGGCCCGTGCTACGGAGACAGACAAGACCTATGCCAGTTAATAGCAGTTATAATGAGGGAGAGAAACAATCCTTTTTCCAGTTGAGGTCGATAACAAGGCTCCCATGGGTACCTATGGGAAGCAGATTAGGACTGTTACAGGAAATTAAGTTGTATGCAGGAGAGTGTTGAAGAAACCCTGGAGAGGAATTTCAAAATTCTTGTAACCTGATGAGAAATGATTCACTTATTTTCCCAGGTGGATTTTAGGAGAAAAGGCAGAGTTGCACATATGGTAGACATGTAATGCATTCACTGGTAATAGATAAACCACAAGTGTTACTCAGCTGTAAAGCTCTTCTCCATACGGATTCTGCATCCATAAATGCAGATAGCATTCCCACCTTCCTCTCCAGCTAATGGACATCTTACTTGTTTTCCAGGTGAAGTGCACAAATAAGGAGTCGGTACTAACTGGCCTTATTCCTTATGAGGGTATCTGATGCATAGTGTTCCTTCAGCACAGACTCACAACTCAGGAGTCAGGAAGGTGGCCTGGCATCTGAACCAGAGTTGCAGCCCTGTTGCACAGATGCCAGTAGCCCTAAAACCTCAGCACAGAACAGGACTCAAGGAACGCTGGACAGGAACAAAAAACTTTCTGAATCACTGTCATTTTCTGCAGGCAGAAAGTTCTTAGCTTCAACAAACCATATCATGGTTATCTTGTGCAGGGCCACAAGTTGGACTTCTAGGTCCTTTCCAATTCAGTACATTTTATGATACACTCCCAGCTGGTGAGAAGTTATCCCTTCCCAGTCTCTATTCATCTCCCCAGTCTGGAGTCACAACTTCACTTCTCTCATGATGAATCATCTCTCCAGCAAGCCTCAATGGCCATTAAATTCAGTGCCAGCCTGGCTTCTCTGCTTTCAGCACAGCCAACAACAGAGAACAGCCCCTGCTTGGGGCTGGTCCTCTCCCAGCCCATGTGCTCAGGGCCTGCTCACCCTCCCCTGCAATTAGTATCAGTTCTGATTTTGCTTCCTAATGTGAAGGTGTGCATTTGGGACAGAAAAACAGCCTGCCTGACTTCACCAAGCAGCCAGGTCCTAAACAGCAGATATTGCATTATCAGCAAGAACCACATCTCAGTACTGGTCCATTAGTTACCTGTCCACTGGCCATTCAGAGCAAACCAAACAAATTGCCCATGGACTCTGAAGAGTTGCTCCTTTTTTCTAAGTTCAAGGCTCACCTGCAGTCACTGCCTTCCAACACCTGAAAAATGTTTCCTTTCCCCTTTGAGGTAGCACTTTGTTTTGAAAATCAAATCTTGAAAGCCAATTTTCCAGATAGCTAGGTTAGGACTACCATATATTTCAGTTTAAGCCAGAATAGTGTAGTTTTCCCCATGATGATGATGATGAACTTACCTGACAGCACAGTGAAGCAGGTAGCATTTATAGACCCAGGAACACCAGTGTATACATTGATACTCTGGGCCTCTGTCACCTCCCAAATTGTGCTTGAACAACAATAGAAACCCACAGACTAAAACTCACTCAGGTAATAGTATTTCAAGTGAAAAAGCATGGCAGCTCCTTACTGTGCCCCTGGCTGCCAAATGTAACAGCATGACAGGCAGCTGGAGTAAAGGCTCTGCTTGTCTTTTATTTGTGGAAGTGAGACTCCACAGATAAAAGTGAAGATAATAGAAAAAACACCACTCCCCTCCCAAACAGCTGTGAACACCTGTGATTATATTTTCTTAGCTACACCTTGCTAGCATCTGAGATTTATCCCAATGGGAATATGATAACTGTATTTCTCCTATATTGTCTCCTTGTCTTCCAGAAGGCAAAGAGGCTTTGCTGGTTATCCAAGGAGAGGAGTGCTCACACTTCTCCCCAGTTTCTGAGGAAGTTGCATGTGAAGATGAGAATCTTCCAGATCAGGTGTTTATATACATACTTTGAGTCAAGTTTGTTCAATTTAACAGCAGTCTGGATCAGGGCTCTGGAGGTCAGTGATGAAGGGTTGAAGAAAATTACTGCAGAGCAGGAAAAGGCTTGGCTGTCCTAGGAATAGCCATTCCCTATAAGAGCTGGGAGAAAGCAGAGTCAAGTGGAGTGCTTGACAAGGTTCTGTTTTTGACCATCCAGTGTCACACTGGAAACATCTCCATTTTTAAGAAGTATTTCATAGAGGATACTCAATTAATTGGTGATGGCAAAATCTTGCAAGTGCCTTCAACCTTTTAATGCGACTGAGTCTTTCAGATTGATTTCCTAGGTATCGTTGCACCTGCTTGTGGCACCTGGAGAAGAAATTCACTTGCAGACTTTTGTTCCACCTCAAGAGTCATCTCTTATATTTTCTCTTTTATTGTACTTACAGTGAAAAGGGATACTTGAGAGCTTTTTTTGAAAAGCTGACATCAAAACCCATCTAATATTAGCAAAGTGCATGCTTGCTATATATCTTTAAGGACTCCAGAAAGTTTCTCTCTTATTTAGCTGCTACATTCAGCTCTCAAACATTGAGCAGTCTGTCTTCGCAGCCCCCTTGGCTGCATATAAGCTGTGTGGTCAGCATCTGCTGCCTTTCCTTACAAGCTTGTGGCATGCTTTCAGCCAGTCATCACAGTGCCTGTGACTCTGGACTTTCAAAGTATTTTACAACTGTGTACAAGATGGATCTTCAAACCCAAAGTTGAGACACAACCTATATGCTAAATTCCATACGCTGTGCAGATGAGAACTTGAACCTGGCACTTCCTACAAGAAAAGCTAGGTACAGAACTTCAAAGTACCCATGTCCCTTCAAAAACCGTATCATTACATCTTCCTAAGGAGATAAGATGATTAAGTCCCTGCTGTGGAATGCTGTTATTTTGAATATACTTTTCTCTACCATTTGAAACCCAAGGTAGGATATAAACAACTCCCATGTACTACACATTTTTACTATCACAGAGCAGCATCTATAAGTTATGAAGGAGCAATGGTCTTGAAATTGCACACTAGAAGCCCATCAAAAGCGCTGTTGTGTAAAGATTTTTCTCGTTAAAAAGTAGTAGCTTAAAGCATGAATTTCAGCTTTAGTGTCAGCTTTTGAAGATTCTTTCACATGCAAGGTGCAAGCTCAGAGGAACCTGATGTAAACAGGAAGAGGATGCAAGGTCTGTAAACACAGAACTGCAAGAGACTGACGTGAGCTACAGCAAGTCAGTCACAGATGACTTTTCATCCCTTAAATTCCTACTTCCCAAAGTTTCCTGCTGCAGACAGGCCCTTCCTCCTTTGTTAGCACCCCGTTTGGTTTCCTTTGCCACCACCTCAGAGGAACAGCCAAACACACAATGCAAACATGCTCCAGTTAGGAATTAAATCATCCAGCACTACGTGTCGGAGGGATGAGATTTCCCTTTCCAGAAAGGGGATGTGAAGGGACATTGTTCTGCACGTCAGTGTGCCACCATCATTGGGAGGTAGCTGTGGAACCTTAAAGGGAGGAAAGGAGCTAGTGAAGAACAGGGGAAGAGAGGCAAAATGCTAAAACCAGAGTGCTAACTTGCTGAAAGGCCATGGTGGCATGCAGCAGTCCTCTGGAGACCAGGGCTGTGAGCCCAAACCCATGGGCAAGATGACCTGCCTCCAAAACCTGGCCTCACACCAAGCCTACAGGTGCTCTTGGGAATTACACCAGCTCACCTTGACAACCCACCTAATAGGACCCTCTTGCTGCAATCCTGTGCCTCAGCAGGGTTTAGGCCCAGAGCTCAGCCTGCCACCCCTTGGCTGCTGGGGCAGGACATGCCCTTCCCTCCACTTCTGTCTGCCTGTTCAGTTTTCACAAACAGGAATTGCTGCTCTGGAGCACCACAATTTGCTCAAGGTTGTGGTTACAGGACCCCAGTAGGACTTGTGCTTTTTTATTTACTTAAGCCTGAAATAAATGAAGAAGCCTGGACAGGAAATCCCACACACAAAGCAAAGGATCTGGGATATCTATCATGGGTTTTCCTCTAAAACCCTGAGAATCATACTGCTCCTTTAGCACGTGCAGTGTCTCAGCTCCCATAGCTGAAATATCTCTATCTAAATGCTTCCTCCACACACTTGCCCTTCCTGGCTGTTTCTCCAGCACAACCTTGCATAACTTAGGTTTCCTTCTCACCCAGTACTTCATGGTGCAGCATAAATAGAAAACTCTGCTAGGTAAGGAGGAGAGATGCTTCATCCTTCTTTAATGGAACCAGCAGGCCAAGAGGTGACCCAGTGCAGGTGTTCATGCTCTTACGACTGCAGAGCAGCTCACGGTGAGCAAGAATAAACACACAGCAACCCCAAAAAAAAGGTAAGATAAAAAAGGTACACCAGCAGTAGTACTGCATTTAAAAGGGGTGTGCATGTGACAATTTGTACAGAATGAGAGGCAGAAGATAGCATTTTGCATTTCACTGGTAATACAGATGTGAGTAGGCCTCACTTTAAAGGCTTTCATCTGTATCTAATGCTTCAGCTTACCGCAGAAAAGGCTACAACTTCTCTTCAATGACATTGGTTGCGTTCTGTATTCATCTTTGCTGTACACCAGGAATTGCTGTCTGGGAGAAAGCTAGCAGGGCTAGGCTTCAAGTGAGGGGCAAAACTAAACCCAGCAACGAAACCACATTTTCTTGAGGTAATGCAAAGTTTTTTCTCAAGGAGGATCCCTCTGCAGCTGAGCACTGAGGCACAGGATTTGTTTGCAGGTGTATTGGATGGCAGTGCTTGCTGGAACCAACCTGTACGCACCGACCTCTCCAGGACTGCTCCCTACCTGACTGGAGCAATTCAGCAGGGCCAGATCACACCCTGCCTGCCCAGCCTACGCTGCAGCCGGCTGTCCCCATAGCAGCACAGGAGCATCAAGCAGCACAACAGCATGTTGAAAAGCTACAGAGAAGGCTGGAACAGTGGCAAGGACAAGCTCCAAGTGCCAAATCATCCTTGGTCCTCCCTGTTACTCATTGCCCTTCCAGAAAGCTTTCTGCTTTGCTGGTACTTGCTGCTCTCATCCAGTAGCAAGAACCAAGTTCCTGCCATCTTTGTGGGCACCAATGGCTTTCCCTTCCACACTGAGAAGAGCACCTAGGTGCAGGCTCCTATAAATGATGAACTTTGATGAACTTGGATAAGGGAATTAGTGTTGACAGAATAAGAGCCATCAGCCAACACAAAGTTCAGCTCAGATGGAGGCTAAGCCCCCTTTCAAGCCTGGTTAACCACAAATATGAACAACAAAGCCTTCTCTTCCTGTACACCTTATGCCTTCCCCTGAATCCTGCAAGAACAGCGGGTGGATGTAAATAAGGGGCCATCTTTGGCTAATTCTAGACTTGAACAGGAGCCAGAAAATACTGGAAACAGATGTTTTTAGGGGGGATATATTTTTTTCCCTAAAGTTTCCCATCTGCCCAGAGACACTGCTTACCTGAAATATTGTCTGAACTAACATTATGTTGCTATTAGAGCTGTGCAGGAAATATTTTTACTATCCTATTAAAAAAAAAAAAACAAAAAAAAAACCTTAATTTTGTATCCCTCCTGAGGAAATTGTGCTTTGTTAGTCTTTTTAAGAAAAGGAAAGCAAACCAAAATAACAAAAAACCACAATAATTAAGAAACCACCCATGTTTCCCACCATAACTAGTAGACAAACAATTGTGTGCTTCCTTGGAGGAAGGTTCAAATTCTTGATCTCCCCAAGTCGGAGAGGCTTTAGTCTTGCTCTTTCTACATCCCTGATTATCTCCTGGTTCCTCAAGCTGCTGATACTTCACTAACAATATTTTTAGGAGTTTTGGACAACATGAAATTCCCAACAGGATGGCAACCCACGTGGAGCCTGATTTGTGCTGTGGAGTTAAGATAGGGAAGTTCACAGAGCACTTCTTGTGATTAACTCAGAGCCATAAAAACTGCCAAAACAAAACCGAAAGAGCCTTCTGTGGTGTTGACAGACAACTCCAGATTGTTTGTAAACCACTTCCTGGGTAACAAAGTGTGAGAGATCACCAGACTCATGCAAAATAGGAAATAACTTACTGAAGATAGGTAAAAAGCATGCCCCACCCTGTTATTCCCGCTGTATTTCAATTCAAAGGTATTCATCTTGCTTATGAAACTTGAGAGGGAGTTTCACACCATGCAAATTCAGGGATTCTTCCAGCTCACACCTGGCTTTGTAAACTGGGATAGGTGAACCCCACAGGCAGGGCAAAACCAGTTTGTCAGCTTTACACTGGGAAATGGTTGTACTGATAGACAGGAACTTTTGAACCAGCAAAGACAGACACCCAAGATGAACAGCTACAGTTATAGACAAGGTGTTTTGGAAAGACTTCCAAAACTGCTGACCTAGAAGAAGAGTGGTGGAAACTATCTGTCATACCGCTTTGTAGTTGCACAGGAAATCTGATAAGGCAGAACTTTACTTCCCTGTGTGCTCTCTCCACCCCCTTCTTTACTCACATGAGGGAAACAACAGGAATATCCTGGTGCAAGGAATTCTGTAGGTGGTTCCATACAGCACTTAATTGTCACTTTTGCCTTAGAACTTTGTTTTATATCTTGAAGAATAGCACTGAAGACAACAGTGCGTATTTCAAAGCATATAATTCTCCAGTAAAAACAGGTTAATATCTTTGGGCGGAGAAAGAAATACCTTAGTGTTATGGATAGACAGATCCCAAGATTTAAGTCTGTAGTTCAAGAGAAAAAAAAAAAAATAAATCTATTCTCAGCATCTTTAACCAGCCTGTGAAGCATAAAGGCCTTTTACATAGAAGTTGTCATACAGGCACTTGCAAGTGGCAACAGATTTGACCTACAGGTCAGAAACAATAGGTTCATGTTTCCCAGTCTAGATTGAATCAGATTAGTGCTGACATACCACAGCAAGAACTCAAACTACGGGCTATCCTTCCCAAGACAAAACTGAAATAAACTTGCTTGTGCTCACACAAAGGTTCCTTTATACAACTTCTGGAGATCCAACTAAGAAAACACTAGAAATTAAACAAAATATTAGTTAATTCATATATCTGTTAATGAATGAATAAATTATTTTAGGTATCTATTATCTTTACTTGAACATAATAAAAAAGTAACATTGTATGATTTTTTAAGGGGGCATATCTAGTCACAGGCCTTATTTTTGACTGGCAGTGCTAATGTAACTTTAGAATAGTTAAAGGCAGATCTTCATAAAACTAGAATAATTATTGATAAAATCCACAAAATCCTAATTTGCCTGTGCTCAGCAGAGGAAAAACAATTTTCAAATGGGCAAGTTGAAGACACTTTTTTCTGGCATAATGAAACGGGTTGAAAAAACAAATGGTATTTTTATTATTTGTTCACAAGGCTATTCACTAGAGCTCATTAAGATGTGCGTACCCACAATATCATGACCAAGGCTTGACTTCATGCACTCTGCCAATTCATGCTACGTGGAAAGTCTTTGTTCCCATTTCAAACTATGAAGAAAAAAACGCAAAACTATGGGTTTAATAACAAAAAAAAGTCATTGACCCATGAGCTTACAGTGAAAGTGTCTGAAGGTTACAAAACCTGACAAATTAAATTACATTAATATCACAGACACTCAACCTCCCTGAAAAACTAGTCTCAAACAGAATACCTAGAAGATGATTTGTTTTTTAAAACCAAGTTCAGATACCCTTTTGATCAACCTTCCTTTTCATTATTTGCATGGCTGTGGCAGCTTGAAGCCAGAAATTTTGCTCAGCAGCCCCTTAAAACTCAGGTTTCATTATCAAATGCTCACGTTGCCCATTACCACAGCTAGAAGCCAAGAGAACAAGCACCTTCCCTGCCCTCCCCAACCTATCATACCTGTAGTATGCATTTCCTTCACAAGGCAACCAGTAACAACCTCTTGAGCAGTTTTTAATTTTAAGGTTGGGCTTTTTCTCCTTACCCCCTCTCTGCATAGTCTAACTCTTTTGTTAAGGCTTGTAGAGCATAGCCTGGCCAAAGACTGCAGCAGCTGGCAGAGATGTGTTCGGGGAACAACAGCAAAGGCAGTGGGATGCACACGAGAACAGCACAAAGGAGCACTGAATAGCAGCAATACTGAACTCTGGTATTATTTATCATTGTAGAAGGCAAGACATAAGGTTATCTCAAGGGATGTTTTGAAACCCCTCTGGGTCCTTCCAACCATCATCCTGCAGTTTAGGCTATGAACAAGTTCCATTCCCTATCCTTTAAGCTAGCTAGTTTGGCACTAAGGGAAAGCACTTTATTGCCCAGGAAATGAGCAGTCTCACACAGCACTAAAAACTAAGAAATAAGTGTTCTTAAATCTGGAAAAAAAAAAAAAGACATGGCACAAAATTGTGTACATGAAGCCAACCAGATAAAAATCGGGGCAGAGCAGGAATGAGGAGTTGCCCTGGCCATCAAGCACTGAAGCACAGAGGAGTTAGCTCCTCTGGATGACGCTTACCCCCACTTGGAGAAAGATTGAACAAAAGCAGCTTTCCTTTGAATGCCAATCAGATCCTTTACCTGATATTCTTAAATCTAACTTCATATCCTGATTACTGCAATTCTGCCACATTAAAGCGATTCTGTGAAGTAACACTGAATTGCTCACAGTGCTGCTATTTAGCAGCCAGACCATCAAGTGATGCGGTTATGTTTTGATTTCAATTCAATTACCAACAGAGTAAAAGCCACAGCACAGAGGCAAGATGTGCACAGCACAACTGTGGCAGTGGTCACACACCAGCAGCTCAACAACTCCCTTTCCCCAGCTTAAAGTCTTCCTGGAAAGACCCCTTTGCTGTGTGGCCCTAGGCCAACGCATGCAGACTTGCACCACTTACACAGGCAGAAGCTTTGCTTCCTGAAAAACAGATCAAGGCCCCTCTTCACCAGCAGGGACAAAGCTGGTTTCTGGAAGCAGCACCAGCTGGAGAGACTGTAAGAGGTGGGGCTTAAGGAAAGGGAAATACCGTGTCAAAGGGAAATACCGAGGACACAGCCTCTTCACATGAAAGAGATCTGAAATTGAGGATTAAAAAAACAGTTCAGAAGGAGCAACTCTCTTTTCAAAGGAGAAGGGAGAAGTCACCTCAGGCCAAACCAAGAACAGCTCTTCCAGCAGACCTACTTCAGCCTAGTAAGGACTAGTCTCTCTGACCAAAAGGGATGGATGCCCAGACCTCAGCAAGGTCAAGAAAGGCCCAACTAGAAAAATATTACTCTCAAATTTAACTCTACTGCAAACTTAAGTATCAGAGCACTAGAGCTTCAACATATAAAGATACAACTGCCTCATGTGAAAGCAATACTTTTAAAAGAATTTTTCTGCTCCAGCAGCTGAAGGGATGCTCAATACAGTTAGAAAGGACACAAACACTTTCAGCAGTCACCTTTTACCATATTCTGTTCGCCTTTTTTTTGCCAAGCTGCTGCATGAAAGCTTAGCAAGTAGAAACAAACACTCAACAGTATTTTTTTGCAGAGATCTATAAAGCTCAGTCCAGAAAATTACTTCTGTAGCTCTCAGCACCTATAGCAGGCACAGCTTCACAACACTTCATCATCAGCCACCCAAAGGCAATCAGGACCTACCTCACTTCTCTGCAGGACTGACCTCCTTGCTCTGCACCACATTGCCAGAGGAGCCCATGCAGAAGAATCACTAGTGACAGCTGATGAGCATTCACCACAGCTGCAAATCATGAGATTAGTTACAGCTTTGACTACCACATTGGTTAATTACCTCATTCAGGTGGCCTGGATGAGCATAAATGTCCCCTCCCCATACACCAAAGCATAGCTTTTTTTTTTTTTTGCCTTTTTTTTTTGCCCTTTTTTTTTGGTATAAAAAAAAAGCAAACCCCAAAACCTTCTAGGAAGAGGATGACAGTAGTAGTCCAGGTTAGTAGCTTAGTTTACTATACTGCTAAAAGTCTTGGTGCTTGTTTTAATACCATCTTTTTTGTGTGTCTCTACCCAGTGAAGGATTTAGTTCTGCATGTTCTAGAAACTGCTTTTTACCCAGAGTAGAAGGAGATCACTGCTTTGGAAAGGTCTATATTTCACCTGGAGGAATGTGCTGCTTTCAAGTAGAGCTTGTTAATGTGATAAAGCTGTGGTGTGGAGGACTCCACCTTGGGGAAGAGGCAGCATTTCTTTAGAACCTCCCTGGGAGCTGTCTTAGCTCTGATGGCTGTCCCTGCTTCTGGGGTATTGGGAGGGTGTCATGGGCTCCAGAAGTCAATCCCCTCCCTCCTTTTTTCCTCTGTGCCTGGGAAAGGCCTTTTTACTGTAGCACTGAGGACTCCAGCTCTAGCTAGTGTGATACTACAGGTTTTGTTACTTTCAATACAAACGTAGTAATGCTATTGAAAAAAAGCATCCTGCACTCCTCCTTCTGATTCTTGAAGACAGAAATAAGGCTGCAGAATCAGTTATTTTCTGTTCTTGGATCTGTGGGAATTCCTGGGAGCTCAGCAACCTGCTCCTTGGAGTCATCCTCAGCCAGATCCCTGATGGTTTTACAGCTCCTGAACAGCTGAAATCTCAAAGAGCAAATGCAATCGTTTTATTTTACATCAACGTTTCTGTGTGTCTCATGCTCCATGTAACAAAGTGCAGTGAATTTTAATGTGTTAAAGGGCATTTTCTCAGAACAGGAGAACAACTATGCAGCCACAGAAATTCCCCTTACTAAATTTTTTGAGTTCTGAATCACCATCTGGAGGAGCTGACTGGCTGTGGGGGAGGCCAAGGGATCAAGTTTAGATTGGAGGTCTCAGTTGGGAAGACTAAAGTTAGGTGAGAGGAATCCCAACCAAGATACTGCAACAGCTGCTGAGAGTATTTCTGAAGCAGCCACCAAATGAAACATAACACAAGTTTCTTGACAGGGTCCACTGCTTCTTTTAGAAATTGAGCTTTACAGCCCTGTTCCTGTTTTGGAATTCTCTTGACTGCACTAGATGCGGGATGTACTTAAGTTCATTGCCTCCAAGGAAAAATAGGTGTCTGAATCCCAGTGACTTCAGTAGGAGCTGAGATCTCCCACCTCTAGGGCTTTGGAGCCCATTTAATTTCTCTCTCCACTGAGAATTTTGTCAGTATACATAACTAATCAGAACAAATTGGTATACTCCTTGATCTTTTTGAAGCAGAAATCACTGAAATTTGGGGAAAAAAACCCCTCTCCTATGAGGTGTGGATCTGTCAGTGGATGGAAGGATATGTTGTTCCCTGCATTGTCACCCATGGCTGAGCAGACCAGTCCAGGCACTGGGAAGAAGCAGTGGCTGAGTGCTGGGCAGCCCTAACTCCTGTACTCTGCAGCAAACCTGGCTGTGACCTGCTCTGCCAGGTCCCTTTGTCAGCTGACACTGCAAACTTCATGTAAACTTTGTAGATTTTTTTTTTTTTCCCTCTCATATTCTTATCCACACTCATCACTATTGCTGAGTAGCAGCTGTAAGTAAATCAACAGACTGCTATCTGTGAGCTCTGAAATGACCTACCATTAGCAGCCATCCTACATGTCCTACTATTGCATTGGTATCTAACTCTTTTGTAGACCAACTTTTTTTTTTCTTTATTATTCCCCTTTGTGCATTCAGTCAAACAGGGCTATAGTAGATAATTGTCCAAACAGTTTTCTGCAAACTATGCCTGTGTGCAGTGAAAAGGCACTGTGCATGCAGCCTCTGAGCAGTAGATCTGCTGCTGACACTGCTAGCATAATTTTTGGGAAGCACCTGAGCTATCCCATCTACTTTTGCTTACTCTGTACATTGTAAAGTTCACATGAGCAATGCTGGAAAGAATTGTCATTTCCTAGATGGAATGAATTGTCATTTCTTAGGTGGCATTTATTGTAAACATCAATGAAAATTTACTTTTACATTTGATACAAACTGGGATAAGGTGAAGGGTTTTTTTAAATTGTTATTATTTAGAAATTAGGAAGAAGAAAAAAGATAATTTTAAAGTATCCTTGGAAGATTCTTAATCTTTACTAGGCAGTTATTTTGATTGAATTGTCTTATTTTAAGTGACAAGGAAAAAGAAGCAAATAGTCAACAAAACCCCAAACCTATAAGCAACCCAGAAAAAAATATTAAGCACATCTCACTCATGACTGTAGGTTGAGAGATCCTGGGCTGATCATTTAACTTGCAAAATCAGACAATGTGGAGCTGTGAAGTAAAAAAAGTCTCAAAAATTTTAATTCCCTGAAATGTTAACTTTATTCATTACTGTCATTAAACCAATGAATGGGTGTAAGAAACAGTGGTCAGACAGTAACTAATCTTAGCAGACTCCCAAGTATTCACCAGATATTTGGGTAAACCAGCTGTCTATCATGCATAGCATCGCATCATACAATTTTTGGATGTAGCTCTGCACAGATGGCTGCAGTGTTCTGCTTATAACAGTGTAACATAGCATAACATAATGTCACACAACATCTTTATGTATTCTCTGCATTGCAATGTACCAAGCATGGCATGGTGGTGGCCCCAATTTCCCAGCATTTCCTACCAGGCGATGTGGGCACAGAATGGCAGAAACTCAGAGTCAGCTTCAAACACGAATGGTAAGACAATAGCTACAGAAAGAGATGTGTTATACGCCATGACAAGTTGCACTCAGAAAGGAGCCCAGCTGGAGTTCAAATAAGACATGACTGCAGATTTGAAAAGACCTTTTTGCTGGTAAACATCTTGATCTTGCCTGAAAACACATGGCAGACTGCAGAAATTTCTATAAGCAAAAGGAGGAATCTGGCTGTGAGTAAAGTGATTAAACAACAGCTTTAACGTTCGATGACAAATGTCTCAGCAGCATCTGAAGGCATTTGAGGGGCCCAGTACTCCTTGTTTTACAGAGTGCCAAGGACAGAAGAAATGCCTTTAGAAAAGCAATGGAAAACCACTGTGCGTGAAAAGCAAAACTGGGCTCGTTCTGATGCTCTTGCTCATTCTCAGCCACTGCATTTGCTTCTGAGGGAAGGTCCTATTTTAAGCTGTTTGAAGTGGTCTAACAGCTAAGCAGCTTGCTGCGTGCCAGAGCCGGTTGGACTCTGTGGTGCCATGTACAGTGACAAAATGGGCTGGAGGTCCAGCTGACCCCCCTCTCTACATAAAACCTGTTGCCTTCAGGTTTCTGAGGGTTCTGTGAAAATTTTATGGCCCTCCTACTGAAGCATGGAGCGGTGGTAGAAGCAGGAAGGTAGACAACAGAATGGGGAGGAACAAGATAATTTATTTCCCATTAAAATAAAGAATTGGCTGACCTTGGCTAAGCTTAAACATGCGTGCATGCACATACAGTTGTCACTGGCAGAAGACAAAAAATAGGAAAAACTATGGCAAAAGTAGTTTAGTTTTTATAAGTAGATAAATTAAAGGAGTTGAATTAGACTTGATTTTAAAGTGTATACTAGACAGACATAATATAATAGTATTTTTGGGTATTAAAGACTGCTCAAATCTTTCTAAGACAAGAATTCCTCCAAAAATGTCTCGTCCTGCTTGGGCATGACCACTGAGATGCATTCTCCCAATGCATCTCTCCAGTTAATGGCAGCATTTGTGGGCTGAAAGTCTGGCTGAGCTTTTCCAAGTGCTGGGAACACTTCAACTAACCAGGTAAACCACATCTCTCTTAGCAATACCACTCAGGAAGGCTCAGTTGATATAAGAAACTCTAAGATCAAAGTTTGGCAGGTGTGTTTCAGGACATACTGGGGAATGCAAATGAGAAAAATGTGTTCCCTAACCACCATCCTGAAAGGCCAGTGATGGAGCTGTGAGTTGCTGTGATATGAGGAATTGTTGCTGACATTGGCTTCTTGGGACAGAGGAGAATAGTCTGGTACCATGGAATCAGCAGAAGGGAAAGGAGATTTCTGACTGTCTCTTGAAAGCAACAGCTGCTGGGGCAGGCAGGGTATTGCTCAGCCTTCAGCACAAACTGCAAAACAGTCCATCTGTCTGCTGGGGATTCAGTTGCTACAGCACATTCTGAAACACTGAAAAATGCTTGTTTATAGTAAACCCTGCTTAGTAAACCTCATTCTCTAGGCTCCTTGGACATGCCTATCCCTTTGGTTTTCAATGGAGCAAAGCTGATGGTGGTGGCTTGGTGGTGGTGGGATGGAGGGCTGGCCTTGTGCTGCCCAGCATGCACAAGGTAGACCACGTTTGGAAGAGGTATCTGTGAGGCTGCTTCTTCCCTGGGGCTTTGACAGAGGAGAAGTACTGAGGCCACTGCTGAAAATCCCTTTTGTAGACAATGCTGAATTCTCTTGTTTGTTATTTATAATAATGATACTTGTTCAGATGTGCTTACAATGTGAAACCCTCGATCCGGGCTCTTCCCTGTTGACCTCTCGAAGGTGTTTGGCCCTGCAGGTTTCCAGCAAGGGCCATGGCCACAGTCACTGGAGTGATAAGGACTGTAACACCTGTATGCCTTGCCAGCATGACAAGCATCTGCATGTTTACACCACGTTCCTTTGTATCTGGATGATGTTAAATCAAATCCTTGATAAGCTCAAAGAGTGACGGGGATATCCCTGCCTATAGCTGTTTAATTGTTTTGCATGGCTTAGAACAGCAACTGCAACAAGCATGAACAAGCAAACTATGACAGGGAATGGTTCCTACCAGCTCCAGGCAACATCTACTATCTTTCCACAGTATGAGTTCGGGTTTTTTCGGGGAAAAGAAACAACTAGGTCAGGATATGCTTTTAATAGGAAGGGCTATTATAGGAAAGCCTTGTAATATGCCGGTAGTGACATACTAGGCAGAAATGACAGTAAACTCATGGAAATATATGGAAATTCGACATCCTGCCTCTCTGTCTCCCTCCCCACCCTCTGGTATGTATAACTTTGAATCTGCTTTTGAGAGCCCCTGCTGTGCAGGGGCTGTCCATCCATCTGGCAAGGTTACAAACACATTTCAGTGCTGTCTACAACATGCCTGATGTAACCTTCTTTCTATAGCCTCTGCTCTCCTCCTCGCAATCTTTGTTTGATGCGGAGGAATGAAGCCTTGCAAAGCAAAGCCAATGAACCATAAAGAATCACAGGGCCCAAACTGCTAGCTCCCAAGAGGGAGAAGGGGGTGGGGGGAAAGCACAAAAGGAAGAAAGGGGAAAAGAAGTGGCAGAGAAAGCTAAAAAACACAAAGAAGATCTCACAAAGGCGGGGTGGGGGAGAGAGGATAAGGAGAATGCCAGCAGAGATGGGCTGTGCCCTCTCTACAGGGGTTTAACACCCGGTTATTACTGGCTTTGCGGCTATGTTACATCTGTCAAAATCTCAGATTCTGCCTGTCAAGGTATTTACATTATGTTCACTCATGACAGCAGCAAGCCTGTCACCAGCTTCCCTTCTCCTCTCCGAGGCTGTTAAGGAGGGAGAAAGCCTTTGTTTATTTGTCAGCTGTGATTTTTTTTTTTCTGCTGGGAAACTTGCCCTGCCCAGGTCACGGATGGGCCCCCACTACAGAAGCAAGGCACAGCAGCATTGCAAGTGCTGCTGGTTGTTATGGCCATTGGGACAAGATGTTGAAGTTCCCCTTTTAATCAAGGATTGTGTTTACATATTTGTTCAGTAACTTATTTTGGTTTCTTTATGGCACAGAGGCAACTTATTCTGTGCACATTAATCAGAAGTTCTATGACCTGTAATTTTAGGATGTTTTATAAGAAATTAGCTAAGAAAAAAATTAAAACAGTCAAATCTCTCTCTAATATGACTCTGTGGAATAGTTGTTTACATGTTCAGAGCCAGTGCACTGAATACAGATATGTGAGTCAGAAGCATTTAAAATTGAAACAGACTCTTGGTTTTGTTTTTCTAAGAAAGAAATTTAAATTGTGCTGCTAATTCATGGAGGAAGCTTAGGTCTTGCTAGCTTGATGCGTTTGAATGACAGCATAAACAGGGTAAGTTTTCCTGAAGAATCTGCAGAGGAAAAAAATCTATTCTCAGGGAACACAGAGCTTCCCTGGCATTTTATTGAAGGGCAGTGGGAGACTAGGGCATTGACGATGCCAGCTTCTATTCCTGAATGCACCTTGCAGGCAGTTATACATCTCTAACAGGGGAGCCAAATATATTAGTAACTAATGTAGAAATATCTTTCCACTTTTTCATGTCAGGTTTTTTCAAGAGCAGGTCACACAGTGATTCAACCTCACTGAAAATATCCCTTTCCAAAAAAAAAAAAAGCCCCTCCACCCAAGCTTTGGAGATGGTGGAGCTTCCTGGTATGAGACCTCCCATGGCCCACCAGGAGCTTTCCACTGATGTTGAAAAATTGAATTAATTGATTTGATTTTTGCTATTTGTACTTTACACTGCTCATACTAAAAGAGGGGCACATACAAAGGCAGAGAGAAGGGTTGTATGGCTGCTGCTTTTGCTTTTATTTAGAGCTTCAAGGGCAGTTTGAAAAGAATGCATGAGCTCCAAAACTTCCAGCCAGATCTGCAACCTTTATAAAACTGAAAGTTCAGCTGGAGCCAGTGGAACCATCTTCCTTGGTAACAGCTCAGGATCTGGCTCCAGGCTTCTGTGCTTCAAGGGGAGCTAGTAAGGAGAACATTTCCCCTGAAAAAGGAGAAACGCAACCCCTATTTTTAAAAAGGGAAATAAGGAAGACCCAGGGAACTACAGGCTGGTCAGTCTCACCTCCATGCCTGGAAATACAATGGAGCAGATGCTCTTGGAAACTATGCTAAGGCACATGGAAAACAAGGAGGTGACTTGCGACAGACAACATGGCTTCACTAGGGCAAATCATGGCTGACAAATTTAGTGGTCTTCTCTGATGGGTTTACAGTGATGGTGGAGGAGGGAAAAGCAACTGATGGCATCTACCTGGATCTTTGCAAAGCATTTGGCATTGTTCTGCATGACATTCTCATCTTTGAACTTGAGAGACATGGATTGATGGATGGACCACTCAATGAATTAGGAATCTGCTAGATGGTCACACTCAAAGGGCTGTGGTCAACAGCTCAAGGTCCAAGTGGAGAGCAGTGATGAGTGGCATTCCTCAAGGGTCAGTATTGGGACCAGCACTGTTTAGCATCTTTGTTGGTAACATGGACAGTGTGATTGAGTGCACCTTCAGCAAGTTTGCTGATGACACCAAGCTGTGCGGTGCAGTCACCACAGTGGAGAGAGAGGGATGTGTAGTGGTTTAGGAATGGTACTCCCCAAATTAGTACTTTCACTAAAAAGACCACGAACTACACCCCTCCTTCCCTGTATGGGAGGCACAAAAGGCAGAGATCACCATCTGAGATGAGAACAATTTACTGGAAACAGCAATGAAGTAAGAAAACAGTAACAACAATAATATTAATAACAAAAATAAATAAAAAGAGGGTGATTCACATGCAAAAATGTTCAGTGTGGACTCTGAGACAATGAACAATGGTGGACAGATTCCCCACACCACTATGCTTTGTTCCACTGGAACTCCATGACCTTCTTGGAAGCCAGAGAGTCCCTGGGCAATTGTCATGAGGTGGTATAGAACAACTTCCTAGCCACGTCCACATGGCTCCAGGCTCTGTCTTCTCATGGTTACTGCAGAAATTAACTCTGTTCCGGACAGAACCAGGACAGAATGTCACCCAGAGGGGGCTTGGAAGTCTTGAGAGGTGGGGCTGTGCAAACATCCTGAAGTTCAACAAGGCCAGGTACAAGATCCTTCCCCTGGGTCAGGGAAATCCCAAGCACAAATACAGGCTAGATTGAGAATGTATTGAGAGCAGCCCTGAGGTGAAGGACTTCGGGGTGTGGTGGGTGAGAAGCTCAACATGACCCAACAAAAGCACGCTTATGGTCCAGAAGGCTGACCATATTCTGAGCTGCATCAAAAGGAGCCATGGCCAAGCTGATCAAGGGAGGTGATTCTCCCCCTCTAATCTGCTCTTGAGAGACCCCACCTGGATTACTGCATCCAGCTCTGTGATCCCTGACATAAGAAAGACAATGACCTGTTGGACTGAGTCCAGAGGGGGGCCAGGAAGACAATCAGAGGGCTGGCACACCTCTCCAGATGGGTAGTTGGGGTTGTTTAACCTGGAGAAGAGAAGGCTCTGGGGTGACTTTATTGCAGGTTTCCAGTACCTAAAGCGGGCCTACAAGAAAGGTGGAGAGGGACTTATAAGTGCATGTAGTGACAGGACAAGGGGTAATGACTTCAAACTGAAAGAAGGTAGGTTAAATTGAATATTAGGAAGAACTTCTTCACTGTGAGGGTACTGAGGCACTAGGACAGGTTGCTGAGAAAAGCTATCAGTGTCCCATCCCTGGAAGTCCTCAAGGCCAGGTTGGATGGGTCCCTGAGCAACCTGGTCTAGTGGAAGTTGTTCCTGTCCATGGTAGGGGGATTGGAACTAGATATCTTTATGTCCTTTTCAACCTTTCCAAACTATTCTATAATTCCTTATCAGTTTTGCATTTTTTTGCCCTTTCTTCTCAACAGGAATCAAAGCTGAGTTTTGCTTACTCTCTGCTGAAGCACACAGGTTACTGCAAAGTCAAAAACTGCTTACATAACCATAGAAGAAGATCATTTATGCGCTTGCAGACTTTCATGTCTGTTAAACTTAATCCAGTTTTCCAACCAAGAAATAAGAGATGGGATCACTCATGTGATGTATTACTCCGCTTAAAGGTCTTATAACAATTTGCTATTATTTGAAAAAAACCATGCAGGTCATCTCCATTAGTCACATTCTTCCTCCTAGGAACATAACCTCAATTAGTGTTACTAGGTTTGTGTGCCTAATACGTTTGGTCCCACCTATTTTGCTTGTGAACCAGTTATTTTCAATCACTGCCTTAAAAAATAAGTACTTCATTATTATGACTGTGTTGCCTCTTCACTAAATGCCATGATATTTTTATTTTTTCTGGGGTGGAAGGATGAGCAGAGTGTTTTGTCTGCTTTGTTTTACATGGTATCATCCTTGGTTTTCCCTGTTATTCACAAACTATAGATATAAATAGTTGTGTAGTTGTAACCCCAGCTGGCAACTAAGTGCCATGCAGCTGTTTCCTCACTCCCTTACTCTCACTGTGTTGGGCTGGGGAGGAGAATCAGAAAAAAAAAGGGATAAATAATATAAGAACAGTTTAATAATTGAATTTAAATGAAATAAAATAAAATAATAGTAATTTAAAGGTAAACAAAGGTAAACAAAAAGGGAGGACGAAAACCCAAGACAGGCAAGTGATGCACAATACAATTGCTCACCACCTGCAGACTGGTGCCCATCCCATCCCTAAGCAGCAATCGGCCCCTCGTGATTGCCCATTGGCTCAGGTTTGTGTACTGGGCATGACATTCTATGGTATGAAGTATCCCTTTGGCCAGTTTGGATCAGCTGTCCCAGGCATGCTCCCTCCCATCTTCTTGTGCACCTGCTGGCTGGGAGGGCATGGGAAACTGTAAAGTCCTTGATTTTGGGTAAGCACTGCTGAGCAACAACCAACACTCCAATGTGTTATCAACATTATTCTCAAACTGAATACAAAATATGGCACTGCACTAGCTACTAGGTGAAAAATTAACTCTATCTCAGCCCAAACTAGGACAATGGTTCATAAAGAAAAAAAAAAAAAGGTGGATTATTCTCATTTTATGAATGGTTGAAACTGAACCTTTGGAATGGAAGAATAGGTATATAGTGTCAAATGCCCAACTGCAGCAGCCACCTGTTCCAGAGAAGCAGTCACACATGCCGTGCTGTGCTGCCCCTTGGATTCTGGGAAGCTACTTAATAAAGAGGTGGCACTGTGATTCTGGTTGCAGATGTACAGGGACAGACTTTTTCTCTCCTTGTCCACATCATACCATGTCACAAGTACTGACTTCTTTACCTCACTGCTGGACTTTGTTTTGTTTGCTTTCCAGCTTTAATATCATCACTTTAGTACATGCCCTGAGAACACAGGGCAATTTTCTTCTAACTTGACTTTTTTTATGGTAGGTTTTCAGCTTTTGTTGCCTATAATGAGTATGGTGAAAGACATTCGTACTGCTTTCACACTGGCTGTTCTTCATTTTTCCTTTTTCTGTGCTTAATAAGAACTGTATATACAGAAGCCACAGAGACAAGTCAGCTCCTGTATAAAGACAAAATGGCTGAAGATCACAAATTCTTTGACCCAACCACCTTTTCTTTTTTCCCCCCTGAAATTATCCTTATTTATGATGTCCCAATTAGAATTTGCTACATTAGTTTTTGCATAGCTGAGTTTTCCCATCTAAAGGTCGCTTTCTTTCTACTGTGAGAGAGTTGTAACTTTCTGAAGAAATTTCTTGTCTAATATCAGATACCAAAGGTCACAGAAGAAAAGGATCTGGAGAGAAATGTCTGCTTTTCTGTAAGACAATACTTCAGATTGGTTTTTGCCTTGTCCCCAAGACATCAGCTTTAGACTCCATTTTCCATCAGCTTAAAGCCTGTTGCAGTGTCATTAATAAGAAAAATTTCTATAGGAGATTAGATAATTTAACATGGAATTCAGCAATACTGGTGCTTTTAACCTCATTCCATCCCAAAGGTGATAAATTACTAATTGAGCTCAATACAGGCTCAATTGCAGCATTTTGTGTCTGAAGTCTTTGTATTTCCAAGAGTCCTGCAGAGTGAGGCTGAAATATTCGGCTTTTGTCCTAGTCAGGTACTGAAAATTTCCCAGATGCCAGTCATTACAGGGAAAAACAGCACTGGAAAGTGTTATAAGGGTTGTCAAATGACATGCTCAAAAATTAGGTAATTAGAAATGCATCATGTGTGAGATCACCTTGCTCACATCTCTTTTCTTGTTGTATTTTCCTATTGCAATGACTATATATGGTGGATTGTGCTCCCTTGATGGGCAGATATTCAATATTTTCTGTTTCCAATGCAGCCTTCTGCAAATGAAACCTACTTTTTTGCTTACTATATAAAACCTTCCCAGAAAGCTATGCTTCTGATCTGACTGTCTGCCAGATGAGCACAACAGTCTTTGAACCCATCTCAAATGTTGGTCCAACAATCCCAAGCTGCTTTTCTCATTATAGCCTTCCTGGTGAGCCCCATAACACCCCTCTTCCTTCACACTGTGGCTGAGACAATGCAGCATCCTCTAACGTGCTGCTTCCAGCTCTGCAGCCAGCCCTGTAGTGTGTCCCACGGGTCACCCGCCTCCTGTAGGCTGATTAACACCTGGAGTCCCACTGTATTTGTGCGTGACTTCACACCACAGCAGTGCTACGAGGGGTGGAGGGTGTCTGATCTTTTTACACAGCTAAGGCATAGAAAGGTTAAGGTCAAAAGGTAGTGCTGATTTCAGCACATCATAGAAGCAATGGAGGTGTGATGATTTTGGCATATTTGACAATTTAGAACATGAAACAAACCCACTAGTATTGCCCATTGTCAGCCTCCACAGATGTGAGAGCTCCAGCATCTCACGTCCAACAGCAACAAATAGGAAAAGAAATATAGTATCTGTGATCACTAATACTAGATTCGGTTTAAGCAGCATGTCAAGCATGACACAGGATCTCTTTGATGATGGTAAGGAGAGAAGTGGATCTTTTAGAACAATGATCATTTACTCAGCTTTGTGATAAGCTTTTAATTTCCTGCTCTTCAACACCTCCTTCCTCCTGTAACTGCTGATTTCTGCAGCAGATGAGGCTTCTTTGTCATCTCCAGTCTTCCCACCTCTATTAAATCCACTTTCACTCCCATCTCTTCCCATTCATCCCAGTTCCTGCTCCCTGAGTTTCTCCTTGTGCTGGTGCCTTTGCTCAGGCTGCTTCTTTTCTACAGTCCCACTCTCTCTTCTCCCCAGGTGCTTGCAGATCTCATTCCTTCCCAGTGCCCCCACCTCATCTGCAGGACCATCCCTCCCCTTTCCAGCTCTGCTCCAGTTACCCTTGCCAGCCCCCTCTCTGCTTGGTTCTAGCTTTCCCCTTTTTTTCCTCCCCATCCCAGCTTGCCCACTCCATCTCCCTTCTCCATTCTTCAGACAGGATCCTGCAGCATCCATCACACCAGCCAGTTCCCATGATAGAGGCAGTGTGGGATGAGCCTGTTTGTGGGCTGGGATGACAATCTTTGGTTAGCACAGAGCACTGGATTTATCACCCTAAAAACTGCAGTGGTCCCAGGGCAGGACAGAGGCAGCTACTCACTGCTATTAGCACCTTAAGGATCAGTTAAGGTATCTAATGAACTACAATAGTGACACATACACAGATACAGGCTGTTTCCTGTGGTACACTAGAAGAGCTCAAAGGCTACTTCAATAATTGTAAATGAAGTTTTACAAAATAGTAAAAATGTGTTGCAAACTGAGAACCTATCAGAAGCACAGTTAAAAACATTCACTTTTAAGATATGTCCATTAGTTGCTTTTTTCCTTATCGTTGTTCTCCTAGTCAGAGATATTTCATCAATGATAAAACAAGAACAGGATGCAGAAAAAATGTGTAAGGTGATAAAACCATCAATGCACAGAACTTAGTGTCTTCAAGTTCTTGAAAAATCTGCCCAAAATTATGACCTAAAAATGGACATGACCATGTGAATAAAGACAATTTTTTTTGTGTACCAGATTGTCGCCGATTCCTTTCACTTCCCTACATTTTGTATTATGAGTTATTCTCTTCTGATGAAGGTATTATCTTTAGAAAAGGGTCATTAATCAAATGATGGGGAATTGTAAGAAGTTAACCCACTTCAATTTTTTACTATATGGACCATAATCAGTGCCTGTAGCCATTACAAAGCCTGTTGAAACACTTCCAATATGCGAAGTATGCACTGAGTAACTGCACAGTGTTAGATCAGAACCTAATCTGCCCTCTGAAAGAAGCTATGTCTGGCCTAGGAGGCCAGGAAATGACCAGAGATGAAGATGTATATGTCAATTCTTGAGTACCCCTCCAGTGGTTACACCTGGTCAGGGATAGAGCAAAGCTCAAGTCTTGGTATTCCTTTCCTAACACAGGACTAGGACAGTATCAGTGACAACAATACCAGTGCCTTTGCAATTCTGAAGTCATACCTCTTGCACACAGGAGCACAGTGTGAGCAATAACTTGCCCTCACCTCTTTGGTCCGTAACAGCAAGGGCGGTCTTGCTTGTGAAGATTCGAGCTGCAGTGATACAAACTTTGGTCTTTCACAGGTGCATTCAGGATAGTGAAAACAAGCCAGTTAATGGTACAAAGACAATGAGCAAAAGTTAAAGTGCATTCAGCTCCTATGCAGATGATTTTCTCTGGGAATAACATTATCCTCTAAAGAGGGTGCTGCAGTGAAAATGCAATACATGTCTGAATGAGTCTACTCACCTGAGGTTTTAACACACTCTACATGCTGTAATTTAGGTGCATTAACATCACACACTGAGTTGAATCACTTTGTAGTAATTGACTATGTCCCATGTTTATGTGTTCATTTTAAGCTCTGCGTATATACCTGTGAGCTCTGTCCCTTCCTCTGCTTAGGTTTCTTTTGAAGGAAGGTCTTTAGAGTCACTGCTAGAACCAACTTTCATCACGTGCATCTACACTGCCTACCAGTGAGTCTGTACATCCCTGTGACACTATGAAAGCACAGCCAATACATGTGGTGGTCCTGTTTCATACTGGTAATTCTGAGGAACAACTCAGAAAATGCCTTGTGGTATCCAGTACATATTTTGCATGTGGCACTTCCAAGCATAAGGACTGCATTTAAGGCTGAGTTTGGCACATGAGACAGCATTAGTGCTGCATACTGGCAGGTAGATCACAGACTCCCACACCACCCAAAACTAGAAGCTCTGTTATTATACCATTATGATATCACTGTTGCTATAGCTGCTTAGTTCCACTGACAGGCAAGACTAATTACCTTATGTGCAGCCCTGTTACCTTCCACCTATACATTCTTAAGGAATCTAACATCTGTTATCACTAATAGCCTGCAGTCTGTGTCATAAGGTGGCTCGAGATCAGTCAATGGTAACCTGGGATACCTGGTACCATGTTCATGTGTGAAATAGATGTGACCCCAAGAACTCCATCAAGCATTCCCAAGTGGTCACTAACAGTGTTTTCCCTTCATCAGAGTCAGCGTGCCATCTTTTGTAGCGTTCCCAGTGACATAATTTCAACTTGTTGGACAAAAGCAAGTTTTCTATCTGACTTTTTGTTCTGGCATTTCCGTTAGACATGATCAGATTTACTTTTTTTCCCTGATGATCTATTGATCTAATGTACTGCAGTTTCATTGATATTCCATGTTAATCTCACTCTTGTCTGGCATCACAGAAACTTCTGCTTGCTCATGCGGTGTAAATTAGCTTCAGCTCAATTAACCTCTTGACATATGTTGTTTTTTCCAATTTCTCTTCAGACCTGCTAGTTTTCCTTCAGAGCACCAGCACTCAGCTCCTTTGGTGAACACGACTCTGCATTGCAATACTGTGCTGTTTCAGCAGCGGCTACTACGACACAAGTGCACAAAGTCACTTTACAGCACAGCTTTCTGGGGAAGGCAGCTGGATGCCCTTGTGCATGAAAACCCCTGGATTCTTGTTCTAGGAACTGTGCACTAGCTCAGTAAAAACAGAAATTAGAGAATGGAAGAGCACAAGAGCTAGGGAACCCAAAATGAAGCTTGTGAATTTGCATTTCCATTTAATGCCTGTATGAGAAGGATTTGCCCCTGTACTATCAGGGTTAGGTGTGTATAAGACACAGTATACTGAAGCAGTTTACCCTATTCATCTTCATTAGCTCCTTTCCTTTAAATTCCCCCTAATTCAACGAGGGGAGCTCCATTCATTATGGTCAGGAAGCCTATTACTGCAGGTGAAGAATACACAGATTTCCAATGGTGAGCTCCTGCTTAATTTAATTCATTGAATGACAACACCATGACATTGCTAAGATTAATGACTCAATAATTTTTGAGACAAGGCAAAACGTGAAGTAAATTGATTGCATTAATTTTTTTCCCCTTGGAAACAGTACTGCACACCAGCTCAGCACTGTCCTGGAGAGGACGCTTTGCTGATGCAGAGTAAAGCCCAGCTACCCCTCCTCCATTCAACTCTTGCACTCTTGACATCAACTTTGAAGAAACTTTCAATGTAATTTCCTAGTTGCAGAGATGCAGACTGACAATAATTGAGCTGAGATCTTGACAGACCAAATGATTAATGCAGAGGGCTTTTTGGAGTGGAAACTTCAGTTATTATTAGATTATTCAGGAGAAAGAGAGAAGGTGTCAGAGCATGGAATGGAGGACTGCAGTGTCTTCACATCTCACTCTTTCAAAAGTATGAATAGATTTTAATTTCTGCCATCTTGTTAGTAACTCTTATTCACATACTAATCAGTTCTTGCATAAATGCAATCTCAAATGTAACATCTTGTTTAAAAAGCCATATGCAGACAGTGAAGCAAGGCTGCTTCTTTCCTGCGTGTGGTATAAGTTGAGATGGCTTTTCACATAGTATCTGTGATAGTGTCTATCAAAAGTAAAATGTAGATAGTAGTGTTTGGAATTACATAGGCACAGTGGCTTGTTTGTCTGCTGAAGACAATGAAAAAGACAAGTATTCCAGAGCCAGGATTTGCTATTTAAGGTATAGATTAAAAATATTAGTGAAAGGATCTTGAAGGAGAGGGAAGACAGAAGATAACTCATTTTATATATGTCATGGAGAGCCCAGAAACTAATCACAGATGTTTAGAAGATAGTTTTCTTAAGTAAGTTATGTGAAAACTGGGGTATTTGAACTTGGAATAAGATAGCAAAACGGTTTTACCTTTTGCTCTCTACCCTCTCTTCCTTGGGTGAATAGGGATTAATGCGAGATAGTAGTGGGAACAGCCATCTCTAACAAAAAAACTCCATCTTGTGTCAATAAAGGGAGATGCTGGTGCCTAACATAAGAAAAAAGAAATACAAAAAATGACTGAGATCCACAAAGGATATTTAGCAGTAAATATAATCTAAACAGTGGGATTTTTATTACTTTATCTGTTTGTATTGTATTGCATTATTGCAAATGCTTTCCCCTTAAATCTCATCTAATAGTTAAATTTATCCAGAATTAAGTGACACAGGAAAGCAGGCTCCTCAGCCAAAGTTTTGTGACCTAAAGAGCAAGGCTTCTGATATGAGTGTCCTGCTTCTCAACACAGCCCTTTCAGGAAAAGAAGGCAGCTCAGGATCATGGAAGCTGCGCTGACGCCCTCCAGGAGCTGCTGTCTTGGAGCCCACCAGGGAAGAAGGTCCTCTTGGAAAGCAGGCATAAAAGAAAACCTATAGGCATGTATGAAGGGAGAACTCCTTAACCCTGTGAGTTCCAGAGAAAGTGGTAACAATGCCATATCTCTTGCCATTTCTCCTTTCATTCTCTGGGCTTTTCTGCTTTTAATCCTAGAGTAGATCCATGTGCTGTGCAATGGTGCAGAACAGACACTGTTGAACCAGAGCCTTAGAAGATGAGGACTGGCAGCCACAACAGAGCTCCCAGTTCCTCTGGCAAAAAAGGGCTCTAGACACGGGTGTTTACGTAACACTTCAAAAGCAATAGTGACAGGAAAAAAGTCTGAACTCAGGCCTACTGCAATTTTGAAATTTTATGCCTTTGAAATTTAAAGCAAACCTGTTGTTCATTCAATTAATACTGGGGTCACCTGCAACCGAGTATTTCATCTTTCTTCTTTGCTTCTGAGAGAAGGAAATTTCATTACTGTAGACATCTAAATGAATTGCAATTATAGTTCTCCCACAGCATTCCTTTTTTTGTAATGATCAATACCAAAATAAAAAAAAAGCATTTTCAGTCTGGAAACAGATAATTTTCTACCTCACTGGCCAAATGTGCTCTGCTTGTTTTAGTGCTGTATCATTTACTTTGCTGTCCAACTGCGAGTCCCCTCATCCAGACCTAAGTGCACAAGAGATGGCAAGAGCAAAGAAAACTGCTTCATTCAATAATGTTGCAGCAGCACAGGGAGTTTATGACCCTGAAAAGATGAAAGTTCACAGTCACATAACAGTGAATCATTACAAGTTTTGAAGGAAAAAGGGCAAGGAGCAATAAATAAACTCAAGAGGTTAAAATACCTTTCAGTATAAGCCGATGATCAGCACTCAGTACCTGAGAGTCCATCGCAGAGGCAGAACCTGAGGATTTCTAGAGCATTATTCTCACATTCCTGGCTCATTGCACAGTTATAGTCATATTTCCATGAACACCTACTCCTTCCTTTGGGGTATCATCATCTGTTCCATCTCATTTTCAGGCACAATGGCTCTGCCTCAGAGGCTCAGAAGTTTGCATGAAGTTTACAAGATCTGAAGTTAAAGACTGTCTCTGCAAATCAGAGCACGAGTGCCACAAACCAGACATACAAAACCATTTTGAAAATGATGACCTTTGGGAAGATCATGTCATGTGCAGAGTGCCATGAATTTGTCAATGTTTGACCAGGAATTCCAGTCATCTGAAGGGACTTTTCGCAAAGGAGTACGAAAACGATTTGCCTTGCTCTTAATCAGAGTGAAAAGCACTTAGCCATACGCCATGGTAAGCAGAATTTGCTCCAGAAATGTTCTCCAGTCAGTCGGGGAGCAGCTTTAAAGCATGGAAGAAGCAGAGAACATAGGGAAGCAGCTGAGTCAATACTGGCCAAAGGGTCCCCAGGCACGTAGAGATCTATAAAACCAGTCTTATTGCTCCTCCTACCAATGGGGAAGTAGGCAGGATGAGGACAATGACTGTTCTTGTTTAAAGCATTTCCCAAACAACAGTAACTTCCTCATGCACTCTTACCTTTTCTACCTAGCAGGAGCACCAGAAGCCAGCCTGGTTTCCCAGAGTGGTGGGACAGGTAGAGCAGGCAGAAGGGAAAGTAGTAAAGACCTGAACTAGTAGGCTGTGAATCACTTAGAGAAGCTGTTCCCTCCCACCTCCATCACAGCTGCTTCTATGACCTTCCTACTCCATCCTTGTCCTTCTCTTCCATCCTCCATGTTGAAGTTAAGGACTTTGGTAAATGCTTGGTTGCCAAAGATGACCATGACTAATGCATTCCACATTAAAGTGGGCCAATTGGGCAGCACTTCAAGGAAGCCATACAGGATATATAGGACTCTGGGCTTTATTGTGAGACAAAAGGCAGGGACCTCATCACGGTTTCATTTGCCGTCATTAATCAGAAGAAGAAAAAATCCTTCAACAGTGCTGACAATTACAGTTTTGGCTTCCTACTAGATTTAGACCAGATGCAACTCAAGTAACAAGACAGTTATGGAAAAAACAATAATCACAGAAAACGTTGACTTGTGAACCAAAAGGATAATTGAATCCAGCCCTGCACAGGACCATCCCCAAGAGTCACAACATGTGCCTGGAAGTATTGCCCAAATACTTCTTGAACTCTGTCAGACTTGGTGCTGTGACCACTCCCCTGAGGAGCCTATGCCAGCACCCAACCGACCTCTGAGTGAAGAACTTCTTTCTAATATCCAACCTAAACCTCCCCTGACACAACTTCAGGGCATTCTCGTGGGTCCTGTCACTGGTCACCACAGAGATCAGTGCCTGTCCCTCTTCTTTCCTCAGGAGAAAGTTGTAGACTGCAATGAGGTTTCCCCTCAGCCTCCTCTTCCAGAATGAACTAACCAAGTGACCTCAGCTATTCCTCATACGACTTCTCCTCAAGGCCCTTCACCATCTTCACTGTCTTCCTTTGGACACTCTCTAAGAGCTTAATATCTTTCTGATATTGTGCCCAAAACAGCACACAATAGTCAAGATGAGGCCATCCTAGTGAAGAGCAGAGTGGGACAATCCCTGCCCTTGACTGGCTGGTGATGCTTTGCCCCAGGTCATGGTTGGCCCTCCTGGCTGCCAGGGCACTGCTGACTCATATTCAACTTGCTATCGACCAGGACCCCCAGGTCCCTTTCCATGGCACTGTTTTCCAACACCTCATTCCCCAATCTGTACAAACATCCAGGATTGCCCCATCCCAGATGCAGAATCTGGCACTTCCTTCTATTGAACTTCATATGTCTGGGGATTGCCCAATCCCCTAATTTGCTGAGGTCCCTCTGCAGGGCCTCCCTGCCTTTGAGGGAGTCAACAGTTCCTCCCAATTTTGTGTCATCTGCAAACTTGCTCAATATCCCTTCCAATCCTGCATCCAAATCATTTATGAAGATGATGAAGAGCACAGGGCCCAAGATGGAGCCCTGTGGAACCCCTCTATTGACAGGTCACCAGTCTGATGTCACCCCATGCACTATTACCCTCTGTGCTCAAGCGGTGAGCCAATTGCTCGCCCACTGCATAATGTGTTTATCATTCCTTCTTATTTTATAAGTGAGAAACCTGCAGTAGTTCGGTTCCTAATTAAATTATAGTGATAGTGAAATGTGCAGGTGAAGGAGATACCTAGATGGATTGCCAGTTTTTTGGTTCTATGTTGCCACATGCCTCCCCTGACTTCAGCTCAGTCATCAGCTACTTTGCTTTTCATCCTGTGCCAGACATGGTTCAGATTTCCCCTTAGGGACCGAATATGGACTACTTGTGCCCTTCTAGGAAGTAGAGACTGAATGACTTCCATCACAAGAATGGGGTGGGAGGGTTGCAGGGGGGTGGCGATGGGGAGGGACACTTGCTAAGATAATCGAGCAACACTTCTCTTTTCAGAGCTGTCAACTCCTTTCCCTCCTTCCTACCTAGAAGCCGCAGCAGGGGCAAAGGCCAGTCTTTTAGCTGCATGCTCACAGACACCTACCACAAATAAACCCCATGATGGCACCCAGTCCTGGCCACACTCTGCCTTGTTTTGTGGTGCAGCCAAGGTGGAAGGAGATGACTGAGAGAGTTCAGCCGAAATCCTTTATTCCTTTTTTAGACCTTTGCTAAAGGTGACATCATGTATTCAAAACATTGACTGCATTCCCTCTGAATGGCCCTGCACTCTTCAGGGCTTCCAAAGTTCTGGAGCTTGTTTGAGGATTGTGTGTCTCTGATTTTGATGTGCCATAGCCCAGGATGATAGACAAGCCAGTGCAAGAAGCTTGCTGTACTGCTATGGTGTCCTCATGGCTAGGCTTCACAAACGAAGATTTGGGAAGGACTCTACCCACAGTGTAAACCAACTGCAAATGCATCTTAATCTGCTGTCTAAACTGGGCTGGCTTTTGATTTGAGTCACCACACAGAACAGCAGTATCAGGATGTTTTGGTGAATCTTGCCATATCCCTTATCCAGTGGGGAAAAACAACACCTGTAGATTCCCTGGATTGTAAGTACCATGAAATCAGTAGGAATCTGTGAGGTAAATGCTGACTTATAAGTAATTACTTATTATTACTGACCTATCTGAAGTCAGACATTGTTTTTAAATGTGCTGGTTTTACACTGTTTGCACTAAGCGTGGGACTGCGCTTACCAGTAAGAAAAAGAAGTGGGTTTCAATATGGTTTTATGAAGATTTCTGGCATCAACTTTGTTCTTGACAGTGTCTGCAGGACTCAGACTCATGAAGAGCATTTGTACAGCCACAAAAAATTCTATTTTTGTTTGAGATACTTCACACAAGTTTTTCCAAGTTCTTGAAACAATAGGCACAAAATAATTGGCCTTCAAGGAGTCTCTGGATACATTACAAATAACAAATGATGGGAACATTGGTAGTATAAGGTATCTTTCATCCAAAAAAGACTGTGGTCTCAAAATGTTAGGCAAGTCCAATACAACTGTACATAGTCATGAATTGCCTGACTGCAGAAATAATGCCTGTCCTTCAACCCTAAGGAAGTGTGGAAAGAAAGGTAAAAGGAAGTGCATTCCAGAGCTGTGCCCAGTAGCATTATGGACACACCCAGCAGAATGGGTCACAATGGCTCATGCTTGGCTCATGCTGCAACACATCTTTCAGCTTTGAAGCAAACACCAAAGGACCAGCTCAGGATACAAGACCTGAAGCACATACTGAAGTGGGTGTTTCTCTCATTGTTCTGTGTTCAGTGAGACTGTAGATGAGGAGCAGTGTGTGTTGGTGCATGATGTGTGCACGTGTAGAGCTCACTTAACTATCACTAAACCACAATCTGCTCTGAAGTGGTACACGTATGCCTCTAAACCTGATGCATGTCTGCACAAAAAGTTTGTGATCAGTTCTTCATACAAATAAGTTATAAGGAAACTGAAACATGGGAACTGTAATAATGTATCTGGAACTCACCCAGGACTCTCAAGGCAGCAACCTTTCATTACTGCTGTGAAGACTGATGTGGGAGCTAGATGTTTATAGTTTGTTCAAAAGACTGCACCTCTGACAACCAGCTGACCCCTGTCACTGTTTTATTGCACCAAGTGATAAGGGGAAAAAAAAGGCCAATAGTTGACCAACTTTTTGTGGCACCAACATTTACTGTGTGCTATTCCAGGGACTGAAAAAGTCTCAAACTTGCCTCATTTATAGTATTTAACTGTGCTTCAATGAATGGTTAAAAACTAGGTTGTGGAAGAGAAAATGCCCAACTATAAAACAAAATGTGCTATGAATAAAATCAAGAGGCTAGAGAATAATAGTAAATGACCAGGTAGCACAGAAATAATCATTTTACTACATTGAATTACAACATATCAAGGGAATTGTAATTGAGTCCAGTTTTATTAATGCAATACATGACTGATTCAGCGGCAACAAAACGCAAAACTCCCTCCTGAATCAGTTTAACCAGTGTGAATTTGTGGGTAGACCAGGCCTCAGTCAGAACAAAAGAGAAAATAATCCCCTTGTACTGCAGCATTTAACGCCTAGCAGTCAGGTGATAATTGCTTCAGTCCAAGGGGATTAGCACATTGTAACCTCATTATAATGTAAAATGTAACTTCCCTATATGGGGCTGTCTACACGAAAATTTACAGTGGCATAAACAAAGGTATACATTCAAACTGATTTAGTTTTACTGAAATAATTCCTAGTGTAAATTTATTTGGGAAAAGAATGTGATTTATTTGCAGTGCCTTTTTCCCTCTTCCCTCCCCACCCCCTGCAGCTCAGTCAACCTTACTTTATATAGTGTGTCTTTTAAGAGTTCACCCGAAACGGGAGATCCTGAATGTCAGCCAAGTCCCCCATCACTTAATGACCCCAGAGCATTCCTAAACTAAGGAAATATAAGGTTTGGGGGAGTCATTTTTTATTAACTAGGAATTGTATGAAGACAAGTAAAACTGCATTAGAAGAATGTCCATACACAGAAACACTAGACAAACACACATTCTTGCTGAAGCAAGATGATTTCTCATCTCAGTGGGAAGTTTGGCTCATTTGCTGGTACAGGATCAGATGCGTGGGATACTTTTGACATGAAGGTACGTGAAAAGAAGCAATTGTCAGTGGTGCAGTGTGGAGTGAAGTCCCACCATATGGTGGGTTCACCGTGGCTGAATGCCAGGTGCCCACCCAGCCGCTCTATCACTCCCCTTCCCAGCTGGACAGGGGAGAGAGTAAGGGTGGAAACAAAACAAAAAAAACCAGCACAAATTGTGGGTTGCGATAAGGCAGTTTATACAAAAAGCAAAAGCAAAAGCAAAAGCAGGGTGCGTGCGCACAAAGCAGAAGCAACAACTAATCTCTACTTCCCATGTGCAGCGAGTGGCCAGCTATGTCTGAGAAGCAGGGCTCCTAATCATGTTAGCAGGCAGCCATTGGAGACAATGAGTGCCTGCCCCTCCTGCTTCCTGCCCCAGCTTTTATGTCTGGGCTGACATCATATGGTATGGAATATCCCTTTGGTCAGTGTGGGTCAGCTGGCCTATTTGTGTCCCCTCCCAGGATCTTGCCCTTGACTGAACAGTGAGTGCTGTGCTCAGTGGTAGCCAAAATATGGGTGTGTTATCAACACCAATGCAGAGCACAGCACTGTGAGGGCTCCTATGGGGAAACAAATTCTAGCTCAGCCAGACCCACCACACACCACAAGCCTTGGTGCCAGTGCTGGATGCTAGGGTCCCTTTTGCTGGCCTGGGTTATCCAGAGCATGGCTAGAGCTGGCAGAGGGGCAAAATTCTTTAAGAGAGATGTGTGGTAATAAGAGCCACCGTAAATGCTGGTGCTAAGCAATAGGTGTACTAACAAATCCATGTCAGTCCAGCTGCCCTCGTACTCTGGGGCTGCTCTGCTTTATCCTGACTCCTTCAGACCAACAGCCCCATGAAGGACTGTGGATCCGTCTCCTGGTGCTGAAATGCTAATGCTTTTATGTAGACAAGTCCTCAGGAGAGTTTACAGATTATGCCATACTCTTGAATATATTCCTGTTATTTATTATATCAAGCTAATTCAGCAGCAAATAGCAAAACCTCATTTTATCAAGCACCCTGAACCAACATTAAGGCTCAAGTCCACTCTGAAAATGTCTTGTGCTATGCTGATTTTATAAGTGATCTAACCAAGGAAAGGGGTTAAGAGAACCCTGGTCCACAGCAACAATGTGTGGGAATGAGTGAGTGCTGGTTGTGAGGGGTTTTTTCCCAGATAATGGCAGAATCAAGAGTTTTATCACATACTTCTTTCTCTTTCTCTCTAAGGAGCAAGCCCTGGTGATTTCTCACCTGCTGTTGTTTAATGCATAGCCAGGGTCACAACAAAGAGTGAAATATGAAAATCTAATCTACTTACTTTGCTAATGCAAAATAACTTTTTTCTGCATGTAACCTCACACAGGGTTTAACCACTCAGACATAACAGGCTAAAGATGCCTTTCAGAGGTTTAATTCAATTTTGCTGAGCTTGCTGTGCACTCCCAGAGAACAATGCGGGTTCCTCCCTGCCTTCCCCAAAAGGAATACATTGCAAATCTCTCCAGGATGAGCTCTTTGATTTCAGACGCACTCTCACACACATCAGTCGACCCAGTTGCATCCTTCAAATTTGAATCACCTGGGGATTTGGCTGCCTTATAAACAGTGCATGTTGCCACTAAGCAGGCATCTTCAGAGATGCCTAAGGAAAATTTCTCTTCCATATGCTGTAAGCTTTTTCTTAGTAAATGGGCATATACACAGGGGCACATGTTTTTCTAAACAGGATTTCCATTACAGATAAAATAGTATGTAATTGTCCACCTATGTTTTTCTCTAGACAAATACTTTAAGATTCTTTGACCCTTGTTGTACATGGGCGGCCAAAAACGTTTGTTAATTGTTCTGTTAACTTCTCACCTCCTGCAGTCCATGAGGCACTGAGGAACATTTGAAAATCCAGCCAAGAGGCCTGTATCTCCAGTCACTCTGAAGGCATTGTCGCAGACACCCAATGTACAATTCTTCACACTTTTCTCTAAAAAATGTGTCCCTGCTAGGACAAAATATTGGCAATACAGACTAAGTTTTCATCACGTTGTGTGTCCACTTCCCCTGCCCCATATATACTACTGATGCAAATGGAAGTTGTCTGGGATATGTGGGATCATACATGGGATCAGCATCAAGGCCCTGCGTTACTTCCTGAGAAGCCAGGGTGACAAGGCAGAAATTACTGTAAGGTTAGAAAAGTAGTGGCATAAACTCATCGAAGCGCACTTCCTTACATTGAAAGTGTAGTTGAAAATGTCTCCCAGTCTGATCTTTTAGTTCAAGATCTTATCAAGTGACTTCATAGACAAATACCTTCTTTTACAGTGTCATTACTTTGAAGTACTTAGGATTGACAATTCTTTTCATGGAAATTGTTAGCATCAGTAACAAGCCGTAAAGAATCTGTAAAAAGAAACATTTTGTTCAATTTAATAAGAAGTGTCTAATGGATGGAGCTATCTGGAAAGGGTCTTTTGCCAGGAAATAAACACTTATCTCCCTACAGCAAGTGCAGTTAACGGTTTACTAAGTCTTTATAGGAGGCATTAATCATTGTTCCCCTAAATACGTAGAAGAAATTGTTTCTTTTTAAATACTTTGAAGCACCTTTACTACATTATTCAATTCTGGTTTAATAATTATAGTAATAATGATAATAATACATAGCACAGACACAGCATTTTACATCTTCATAGTGGCCTACAGCATTAACTTGTGCATCCCAAAACATCCTGTACTTGAATTAAATAGGTGCACTATTGCAGGTAAATATTTATTTCCTTAGTACCTTCTGTGGTGTAATTTAAGATTACACAAACATATCGGAGATCACATTCCTGTTATATGTCTAGGACCAGAACCAGTTCCCACGATTTCTCCCTGTTCTTTTTACCTTCAGCTGTTGTTTAATGGAACTTTCCCATCACGTACTCATGTTGAAGAAAAAAATCCTTTTGGGATAAAGTATGTTCAGCGCTCTTTTAGGAAGCTATAAACTGGAGACTGGGAAAGGAGATAGAGAGTTATTTTTACTCCTAAATTCCTATGAGGGAGAGACGCTCAGATATGAGTGTGTCAAGAGCCATACAAGTACAGAGAATGAGAGCAAGAGAAGGACAGTTGTAAATAATGCAGCTTGGCTATGCTACTGGCTAGAAGACAAAACTGAACCAAGAAACATGACATTCTTACAGAAATATTTCTTTCCAACTATGGTCACCTTCAAGTTAAAGTTACGAGTGGCACTATTGACTCTGGCTTCAAACTTCTCTGACAACAGCCATGGCCGCCAGCTACAAATGACTCCTCTAAAGCAAATCACTAGAGATAACCAGTGCCAACTGCTCTTCTTCTCAGCTCCTGCATCTGCTCCAACAGCCTGGTATGCTCAGATCACTTACAGGCTCCTCTCAGGGCTTGCTGGAAGTGGCCTGTCTCCAGGGTAGTCTGTCAGAAATCAGCTCAGTGGCGATGTCTCACTTGTACATCAACTGGGAAAGAGCCAGTCCTTGATGAAAAATGTCACAGGAGTCCCTGCACTGTGCCACAGACAGGACCCCAGGGCAACCTCTTGCTCTGCAGAGCTGCTAAAAGCAAAGCTGCCAAGCCAGGCACCTGCACAGCCATGGATGGCAACACATCCTGGAAACTCTGCAGGACACACAGGTATATGCAAGTACAGCCAGGGAAAGGTCATTTCTTCTTGACTCGTGATTTGACTCTGGAGCAGATGCATTGGCCACATGCAGTTCTCATGATGCAGACCAAACAGCTCTGAAATTACTAGCAGAACAGTGGGTATGAAGCGAGAGTCTCAAAGCTGGTTTTGCTTTCAGTTGTTTAGAGAAGACAGAAATGTCTAGAAAATTCAGGCAGCAAAGTCAGTTGTGCTTCTAGGAAGGTTATGCAATTTTCTGGTTTTTCGGGAAGAATATCTGTGAGACTGTGAATATATTCAGTAGATTTGTCAAACTGCTGCCTGAAAAGCCCTGAAACATTTTCCACAGTGAGGACATTTCTCCTCGGAAGGTGTTCGTGACTCAGTGTTCCCATCAAGCAGGTTAATGTGCCTCTAAATTTCACCTGACAGAAAATGTATCACAGTGTCAGCTGTATTAGGGAATGATGAACACAGCCTGATGGTGGTACTGTAGAACACCTCGAGGTTACTCTCAGCCAAGGACGGGTGGAGGAAGTAACCTGCCTTGGTTCCAACAAAATAAACGGTTGTGGCCAGCTCGAGGACACACTAAGGAAAGTTCAGCCATTTGGAAAAGACCTAATTAATCTCTCTGAAATGAGCCTTCCAGGTTCTTGGAGGTTAGGCATGCTGAGGTAGAATCTCTGTGACCTGCTTATAAGCAGAAAACTAACTTAGAAACGGTCTTTGGCCTCTGAACAACTTCAGCTCTTTTGAAATCACCTTCCACCAGTCTATCAGCCATGACAGGTGCAGTCTGTGCAGCCACAGGGATCTTGCTCTTTCCCATGAGTGCCTGTGACACGCTGAACTGGGACACACTGTAGTGTGGGGGCTTGTGTGCCACAAAGGTGACCCTCATGCTGCTATTGGCTAGGGGAACTCCTAACAGCTTACCCTGCTTTCGGGACCCAGCCTTGTAGCTGTCTGCTTCATGGATGTGCCAATCTACATGGGTTTAACTAGAGACATCCTGGTGTGTCTCTAGGCTGTGAGAATATCAATGTTTTAGCCTTAGCCATACTTATTTCAGCTTTTGTATTGAAAGAGACAAGTTCATTTCCCTTACATACCCTAACTGGAATTAGCATCATATGCACCCCATCCAGAAATTGTCTTTATCTTTCTGGAACTGGTACTTCCAAGCCACAAGATTTATTGTTGTACAAAACAATTCCATCTCTTGTACTGATGGTCGTGAAGGTGATGGAGGAGCTGGAGTCTTGGACATGGAATGAACTTGGATGCAAAGAGGGGAATATTCCAGCTTCCATCTTCTCTGGCTCTCTGGAAGCTGTTACGGTGCATTTTGTTTGAGCTAAGACTGGTGCTGCTAGTTTCTACTATGAGATTTCAATTTCCCTTCAGAAATTTCCCCTGTTTTATTGAAATCCTCTTTTTTAGAAGCCTTAAGAGTGAAAAAAATGCTAAAGCAATTACAATCAGCTCCCATTTGTCTATCTATATATCTTTATCTATCCACTGATGTCTTTTTTTTACATAGATCTCAAAGAAATGGATGGTGGATGCCAGGCAATGAATGAATACCACCAGCCAGACACTTGTTAAAAAAAAAAAAAAATCACTTCTAAGCAACCTGGTTTTGATCTAATGTCAAAGGTTTCAATCAAACAGAGCAGACAGATAGTCTGAGCAACTTGTCTGCACTGTGTTACTTCTTCCTCATCCCTCCTGATACAACATAGATGTCCAGCAGCTCAGCCTTTGGAGCACCTTCGCAGATAAGCAGCTGCAGCAGCTACGGTGGGTAACCCACCAGCTCCAGTCAGATTAGCAGTGAGTCTAATCCGTGAGTAATCTTCAGAGTCTTTGAAATCTCTGTCTTTCTGGATTCCTTCAGCATCCCTTCCTCTGCACTATAAACAAAGACAAGGACTGTAATAAAGATTTACTGAAACAATGGTATCCATCTGCTGCTACATCTCACAAACTCACATTTGCTAGGTTCAGATTAAGCAGTAGGCCAGGCAAGATAGCCAATGAATCAATAAACATAGCTGTAGCATTAAATAAAACCACTATGTGAGTACAGTTAATGTGAAATGAGCTTATTTCTCAAAGTCCCTGAAGTTCTCCCCAGAGGTCTGATAGGTGTTTCTGCCTAGCTGCATTTCTCCTGACTCTCCACCTGTTTTGGTACCCTGCCTTTTCTCTCCCCCAAACAGACAGGCTTAAAAATCCACAAAACAAAAGGTTGCAGTATTTTCAAACTCAGTTTGTTGATAGGAGGTTTGTTTGTTTGTTTGTTGTTTTGTTTGTTTTCCTGTGAAAATCAGAAATGTGTTTGCTGGGGAAAAAAAACCAACAAAAAACCCACTAAAAACCTAAAAAGTAGCCCTTGACTAGTCAGGTAACCTTTTCTTTCCATAGCTATACTCTCATTAAATCATCAGCTATCAAGATTAAGGATGAAAGATAAGAGCTGGCAACAATGAGATGTTACATTAAATCTCAGACAACAGAGAATGGCTGGACAGGGTGGCTGCAAGCAAGTCCTCCAAGGACCCCCATCGTGAGGAGGTTCTGCTCATCACTGACAATGCTGTGTTGCATTCTGGGGATCTGCACCTCAGAAACAAGGAGAAAGAAGTGCTGCAACCTTTATCAAACCCCATGGCTCAAACTCATTTCTCACTAATCTCAGTGGGGATGCTAAAGACCAAGAGAAACAACTTCCTCTTCCCACACACTACTGCATGCATGGTAAGAGTGAAACAGATTTAGAGGCACACTCATCTGTCCAGCAAGGATAGGGACGATGGAGCAGACAAGCTTGCTTATTTGTCACTCACAATGTTTTTGTCTGGTTGCTAGAGGACTACACTTCTTTTTAGTCAGCATAACATGACAACTAACAAACATTTAAAATTTTGATGAAAAAAATTAATGCACTGGTGCTTGGAGTAGATTTTAGTCTTCTGCTAGTGAGGCCCTGAGAAAATTATGCCTATTATTTTTATCTATGTCTCAGGTAGGAGGCTAAGCCACCCCTTCATGGCAAGCATGCCACCAAGGCCACCACCTTCCCATCTGTATATGGTACTCCAACCTGCTTACACTCATGGTGCTACCTGCTACCTCTAACAGTGGATTTTTCCTCCTTGTGTCAGGACAACTGTATGTGACTGCTGAGCACTGCTCATCACACCTGATTTAAAGCCCACGTTTCTGAGAGGCTTTCCCTCTGAGCACTGAACAGAGCGTGGGGCTATAGAGGAGTCAGAGACAAGCCCCTTCACATATCTTTGGAGACCGCTGACTTGCTTGGGTATAGGTTATCATGTATTACTGTGTCTTTGAAGCCCATCTCACAATTTCACACTTTGTTGTTTCTCAGGTTGGTTTAACCCTTGTTGGCATGCCACTGCCCTCCACTCCATATATCCTTTACCACTGAGCCAGAGGAATCTTCCATAGCAAGCTTTGCCTTCAGGACACCAGAGTGTTAAATGTCTAATGTGCTCACAGACTGGCTATGCCTTTCCATCCCTGAGGGGAGTCTTGCATTAAGGTCCAGAACCCCCTCCTTCAGGCCACTCCAAAGGTCATTAGAGTTCATAGTAGAGCATGCTGTAAGCAGTGACAGGATCAAGTGGGCAAGAGCTTTGTAATTGAAAGAACTTAAAAAATTCAGGATCAATTTGTCAGATGTGACAACTCATTAGCAGGCAACTGATTTTTGAGATGCTGCCAGACTAGCTTTCAGAAAGCATCCATATTTCCCAGTCTTCCAACAAGGACAAGGTGTGTTTGGCACTACTGAAATGAGTCCCAGGAGCATGGTAATGGTCCCAGTGGTGTTTCAAGTTTAGCACCCAGTGGTGTTTCAAGTTTAGAGTTTGTGGAATTCAGAGGCTGAACTCATTCCCAAAACTTTGTCTCCAAAATGTTGGTGGGAATGCTTTGCCATGCACAAGTAAGATCATTTTGTTGGAAATCCTCGTGGTTACCACGGCTGCTTTACTGAGCACAAATTGTTACTGTTTTTAAGAAAGAGCATCTCACTAAGTTCTTCCCCTGGTCTAAGAATAGGAGATTTTCAGGGAAATAGTTTTATTGCAAAGTGGCCTCAATGCAAAAAATGTAACTGTCCCTGCTCAAGACAGAGCGTTTCCAAGTTTGTTAAAAAATATATGCATTTGAGAATTTTACTGTAATTTATTATGAGTGTGAAATAAAATAGGAGGATTTTTGTGGTTTGACTTGTATTTCTGCACTTATATATGGTAATTAAATGTAAAAAATGCCAATTAAAAACAAACTTTGGCAAGAGATTAGTAAAAATATGTGCTCTTGAATTTTTTAGGGGCTTGAGGAGACATTCCTTAGACATTTTCTTTTTAAAAAAAGACTTAAAATATGACACATCAAAAGCAGCTGCTTTGTGTGTTCACAAAGTGGTTTCCATATGCAAAGTTCATGTCAGATGTACAAATATGTAGGTGCCCACATGACCATAACCATTGGTAATAGGTTAAATAATTATTTGCATAGTGCCTTCTCAAGACTGGTGGATCTCTGTTAGTGCTCATTTTATAAGAAACAGGTACAGACAACATAATGTGCCAGCAATAAATGCCCCTACCTAGGGTAATGTGCTAGGAAATGAGCTAGTGTAGGTGCCATGAAAAAAAGAACAAGCAACCTTATGCAGCTGTCAGGATTTTCTTACCTGTTTCTGTGAATGTAATTGTGTCTTGACCTGGCCATGTAACTTTTTTGTATCTCATCTTCCTCATTTGTAGAGTGGGTATAATCGTTTCTCAGAGAGCTGTCCAATATAACAAAGCAGAGTGCACCAGGAGCACAGAAAATCATTCTGGGAGAGGACTGTTCATTGTTATACATAAAAATTGCCCGATTAGCTTGTGCTGTTGTGAAAGACAGGGAGAAAAAATGCTCAGAGGGAGAACTCATCAAGTCTTTTTGTTATTGCGAAATATTGTTTTAAATAAACTGAAGATTCAGATGTGCTATTGAGAGAATGGGTTGTGCCCAGCCTGCTGTGCTTTGCTCTTGTCCTGTGGGCCTTTGCTCTCTCAGTAGGCAGCAGCGCCAGCTATGATCCATTCCCACCCCTGCCAGAAGGTTCTTTCCAGAGACAGTCCCACACCTGCCTTGGGGACTGCTCAGCTGCTGGGCATAACTGTTCCTCCTCCTAGAAAAAAATGCAGCCTTTGAGACCAAAACCATCTGCTCTGAGCGAACCCCTGCAGGAAAGCCAGGCAAGTGTGAGGTCTCATGGGGACTGGGAGTGTTAGTGCAATATAGAGTCATCACTCGAGACAGTTAAGAAATCTGTTCACAGAGGAAGCGATGGTGAACACCAGTGTGCTACCTGGTGTTTATCATAGAGATTTTGAATTTAAAAGACAAATAAACACACAGCCTCTGGGCATCAGTCAGGAAGAAGGTACACAGCTGTGTCCATTCAGAATAAAGTTCCAGTTTAATCAGGGACAGGGAGGCCTGCCTTGCTTGTGCCAATGCATTTATGGACTTTGTCGCTTTTTGTTGCTAGCCTGCAACTCCCTTCTCCTGCTTCATAGACCAGTCAAATGTGAAGGAATTCTCAGTCTCCTTTCATCCTTAGCGTTCTTCCTGCTCCAAATCCCATGTCTGAGCTACATGCTCTCAAGTTTGCAGTGCTTTCTGGCCTCTGAGACGGTGGTGCCTGGGTGCAGTCGTGAGCTGCTGAGAAGGATATAGGTGTCAGGGTGCCCTCACTACCCCCATCCCAGGGGCTCATGTCTCACTCCTTCGGTGAGAAACTACAGGGTGAGCTGGGTGTCTTTCCAAAAACTGAGCAGGTAGACAGCAAAGTCTTCCCTCCAGAGTCTTGGAGAGTTTGTCTGTGGAGAGGGTTTGCCTCTTTCTGCTGGTCACGGACAGATGTATAACTTTGTGTACCCCTTTGAGCCCTAGATCTGCATGACCCAAACATAATCCCTTCAGTGGTCCCAAATTCTTGAGTAACACGTCGTGATGCTGTTTCTCCTAAGGTGGCAGAGGCCATGCCAACACTAGGCGGTGGCAGGCTGGTAGTCATGTCCTCCATCCCCACTTCTCCATTGTGTTTAGGCCAAGCAGCAGTCTGGTGGCACAGACACAGCTTCGGTGAACCAGCAGCAGCTAGCAGGGACAAACTTATGCCTCTCCATGCAGACTTGTCAGCAAGGTGCTCCCAATCTGGGCTGGTCTGCAATTGATGGTGAGGGAATCAACAAGACTGGTGCATTTCAGGGGAAAAAAAAGGCAAATAGCTAGATATCTGCACTAGAATCATGCCTACCAGATTTATATAAAATATCAATATTGATATAAAAATTAAATATAAAATTTAATAAACACAGTAGAACCTTCCTGTCACTAACTGCAGACCAGTAACTCCATGCATCTCCAAAAATTTGTGTGTAAAGAGAAGAACAGGGAAAGAAAGAAAATAAAACATTCTTTGTAAAATAAGATCCAGACATTCCCATAATTAAAAGAGGAATGCAACCTGAATAGCCAATATCATAGACATTTACACTCAGATGAACACACTTATAAAGAAGATATAAAAAAAAGATGCAATTGCCTCTAAGCAATTTTTGGCACATGTCTTCCTCGCATTAAAGTCCAGAGGATTTGATTGAGAATTTTTGTGGCAGTGCTTGCAAGGCGTATGTCACAGTACTGAAGGCAGAATTTTTCCATTGAGTCCTCTGTCACTCTGATGTTGAGCACCAAAGACCCACATTTTTTCCTGAACGTGTTCTTTATTTGTTGGTTCTGGTGATGGTAGTGCTGCAGAAACAGTGCCTTTCCCGGATGGCATTCTGGAGGTCCTTTCTCTTCTGGCTGAGCCATCAAAAGTCCCTCAGGAAACAGGAACTGCCATAACCAACTGGAGGGAGCATCTGTCTTGCCCAGTTACCTATATCTGGCAGACCCCTCCATAGACTGCTTAGGAGGGATACAACAGTAATCCCATGGAAGGCAACTGCAAACTGTTCTGCTTTGCATTTTCTCATAGTTTCTCTTTGAAGAATTGCCACTGAAGGAGCTTTCCTACCTTCTTCAGAATTAAGTTTCTTTATAACATTTACTTTTATCTTCTGGCAGAGTTTCAACAGGCCATGAACCCATTCTTTGTGAAAGTACTTTCCTTTTTTTCTTTGTACTCATCAGTTCATCACTCATGTGGGACCAGATGCTGAACTAGGAGAAAGCAGTCTAAAGCTTGTCCAAACTAAAACCTTCTTTTAAAACTCAGCCTTTCAGGTCTTGTCAGCAGCTCCAGGCATCACCAGAGCATACTGAAAAGCAATTTGTGACATCTGCGTTGTGCAATTTAAGTCTGGGTCTTGCCACAAACAACTTAAACTAGAAGAGCATTAAAAGGTTAAAAGGACAGCTGCACAGAGCAAGCCCTCCCCAGGGGTCCAATATTAGTTGATCTTGTGGTCCAGGAGGTAGAGAGAGGTTAAGAAACAATTGCAGACATATCACTGAGCATGGCTGAAAAAGTCACTCTCCCACTGCGATCCTAACCAGGCAAGGAGGAAGCTGAATTTTGAGAGAGACTTCATCTTAGCTGAGCATGTTCACCTTTCCTGAGCAACTTAATTGACTTTCCTTGTAAAGGAGCACATGGTGAGGACAGTGCAAGCTCATGTGAGGGAAAACTTGTAGCTAAGCATAGACAGCCAAGCTCTCATCTCTTCTCTGCAGAAAAACACCACTACCATTCAGGATTTGGCCCCAAATAGTCATGCAGAAAATGAGTAGCAGGAGGCGCAGTTCCTGCACAGTGGTGGGGAGGAGCTCTTTTCCCATGTCCCTTCCCTCCTCCTGTATCAGGGGTTCTTCCCTTGATCCCCACATGCAGCCCTTTGGGTGTGGGGCCAGGGCTATACTTACCTATACCTATATAGGACCCACCAGCCCTTTCCTCCCAAGTGACACATGCTGCATAGAGCTCGGTGCTTCCCTCCAAGCCTCCCATCCTGGCCTGTGCAGGTTCTCCATCCCATTCCTCCCATCTACCCCAGCAGGAACTCAGTCCCTGACAATCTACTGTCTCAGCAGTGTTCCCTCCCTGATGTAGAGTGGGGCACAAGGGGAAGGCAGGGACCCTTTCCCTGCTGTGTCATGTCTGGCAGGGAAAAGGAAGTGTTGCCTGATAGTGAGGTGGTGATGGGAAACTTTATGGCTTTACTTCCCTGCACAGGGGCAAGGGAAATCAGGCACAGTATGTTTTATCCTTTTCCTTTTTCCTGTCATACTGCCACTGCTGAGCAGTTTAAATAGTTTAAGTGGTCTTCAAAGTGGATTTTACGGACTAGGCTATGAACTTAGTGTTTAACGTTTAACAAAATTATGTCAGTTTAAATTCTATTGCTGTAATTCTGAACTGAAATGTTCTACATTGTTTGAAATCAAAGCCAGTTCTTTTCTCTGGCGTACAGGAACTAGAAAAGCAGGAAAGAAAACTACTCTGCCTTAACTGTCCAAGCTAAAAAAAGCCCACTCAACACTCACAAAATAAAATAAAGAAGCATAATCAGTCAGAAGAAAAAAAAATTGATTTTAAATATCTGTGTCATTTGTAATATGGGCAGATAATTTTCTTAAATATATGAGTGTAAGTCATATTACTTGCATTCATAAAATTAAAAAGCGATTGATCCCTACTGTGTTACATACAACCATGTTGCATATACAGGTTAATATAACCACATGGCAACAAACAGAAAACAAACTAAAGGAGACTTGGCATGGGCTTGGAGTTTTCCTTCAGGGAGGTCAGTTTTTATTCCCCTTACAAAACCTGATTTCATGCCATAGATGCTAAATCCTGTGTGCTAAAATCAGCACTTGCTTACTAGCAGTTGGGAGATAAAAGAGCACAAGGTAATGTTAATAATGTTCCTTGTTCACCAAGTGCCTGCAGAGACCATCAAGGAGATCCCTGCATGAGAGCCAGCATGGCATGCAGCACTGCTTCAGATTTCTTCTCTTTCCTGATATAATTTGTTCCACACGCTGTTTACCCACGATTCTTCCAAGCCACATCTTGGCTAGAAGGCAGGTGATGACAGGTCATTGAACAAACAGAAGAATTTTGCAGCTTGTCTTGGCTGTACCAAACATGCCCTCATGCTTGGAACAAATCAAAGGGTTTGTGCCATTAACAAATTGTGGCAAGTCCAGTAAGCCTTTCCTCCCTGGAAGGGGCTGGAAAGATGCACCAGTGCTATAAACAACAGAGAGTTATGGGATGACTTCAGTGCATTGACACTCACAGTGGAGAAAACACTGCACGGGCTGACTTTTCTGAAAGCAGATACACAAGCATACTTTGGCTTGGATGGGTGACAGGGAGTACGTGTCATGTCTTCCTTTACTACCTACCTGGGAACTGCTCTTGTAGAACAATCATCCACAAATTCTTTGTCCTAAAAACCACTGGGGTCTCACTTGCTAAAGTTGCACTAGGAAGCAGCTTGGGTAGTTGATGAGTATGGCAAGGCTTACCTAGTTCATTGTGTCAAAGCTGCACAGTCTGTAAAAGTAACACCACCATGAGAATTCATAAATTATAGCTTATGCTGCACAAACCTAATCTTTAACAAATAGACATGAGGATAACTCTCTCTTTTGCAAGTTACTCTTACTCTGGAACATGCAGATGAAAGGAACTGTATGCCTCTGGCTCCACTGGATCCCCTGGAGAGAAAAAGACCTATGCGCTTCCTGAGCAATATATTCTCTGCTTCTTCGGATACCACTGAGGGATAGCCCAAGATTTCACATGTCTGGGATCTGAGCAGTGGAAGTGAAAGGCCAAAAAAAGGGGGAAAAATTTGACAGCTGGAGGCTGTGTTGCTCCAGTGCCCATGTCTTGTCCCAGCATGTAAATATCCAAGAAAGGCAGTACAAGCAACGGGACTGAGCCTGTGCATGGGCTCAAAGGCAGCTGAATAAATGTGCACAGATTTGCGTCAGTATGTTATTTTTGCTGCTGGACCCTGCTGAATTTATTTGACCTGGAAGTCACCGATCATCTCCCCAGCTGGGAAGTGAACAGCAGCACATGGTGTGATCTGTATAAAAATCTAAACTACAATGGCTGAAAGAAAGAGAGGAATTTGTTGAGGTATATTTATGTGTCTATGTCAAAAGATCAAGTCTACAAAATCACTGGATTGTTACACCAGTATGATATGTCTCTGTACCTAAAGATGAACAGAGAAAGAGGTGAAAAAATGCTTGTTGTGCCAAGCAGTTCATGTCATTTGTCTCCATGACAATGTATGTCCATCTTCTGCAACATGTTTTCTAGTTTTTGGCTAGTTTTTCAATGTCTCAAGAAATGAAACTTCCCATGGAATGTTACTTTACATATGACATTGTAAAGACTCTTTTTTTTTTTTTTTTTTTTTTAATATCAAATTTCAGGCAACATTTTCAATTTACTAATTTCACTTCAGTAGTAGACATACTATTCTTAATCTCACTTAATGCCTGAATCTTTCAAAAATCTACAGATAACCAGACATTTATCAAAATGGTTCATTTAATTTGTCTTTTCAGTGATACAATTACTTCAGCCCTGCCTGAATTCTACCTATTTTTGCCTAGTAATACAATGCAAAATTCCTTAGACTGCAGCCATCAGCTGCTCTGTGATTTTGTTTCCCATGGCAAGTCAGTGTCTGATTGCCTCTTCGGCTGGCTGAAAAGTCTAGAATGTCTTAGATTTCCTTGGAGTTCCTTGGGCTCTACTTTTAAGGAAAATTAAAATAATCCAGCACTACAAAGGTGTTAGAATATGACCTTTTATTGATATGAATATTCTACTCAGCTGCAGAGTCTTGCGCTGGTATTTGACATGGACATTTCCCCTCCTTGCTCAAAAGATGGGTGTACGTTGGAAGTTGTGCAAAGGGGTGCTGTACGCCCTTGTTACCTGAACTTAGCACAAACTTAATTTCAAGTCTTCATCCTTCAGCTTATTTCTCCTTTAAGACTTAGCAGTGCACTGAAATCCAGATGTAGTCACCCAGAATCCTGCTGGGCTGCTTCTGGGATTAATTAATAATAATAAAAAAATATTTCTAGCCTAAAACCTAGTATAATTTCTCCATTCTTCAAGAATGTCTCCTTATCAGGTTGTGATAGGCAGTTTGGAGTTGGCATATCAGTTTTTCCTTCCATGTGCCAGCATTAAAGGGAAAGTATATGCTCCTGTCTCCAAATAAGAGACAGTTTCCATATGCGTGCTCTCTACTCTGTCCTGCCTAATGACTATACGTTAAGATATTATTCAGGAAAGGTTGCAACATCTTGTAGCATATGTCTGCACAAGCGAGAGCATGTCTCACACCTGCTTCTTGGCTTTGGGACATCATTTCTCGTAACTTTCTTACTGTCTGTCTGGCTTGCAGTGCTGTAGGCTTCAAATGGCAAGGCAGGACAGCAAAGCAAGCCTTTCCCTGCTTGGAGTGGCAATCTATGTGAAAGCCTGCAGTCCCTTCTGTGGCATTGTGCTCACAGGGAGATGGTGCCCTGTAAGAGGTAATGGCCAGTCGTCTTCAAAACAATGCTGCCAAAACACTTCTAAAGGAGCATCAAGTTATTCACACAAAAAAAACGCTTATGACTTCTCATTCAAAATTCAGAGCACTGGTCTGCAATAAAGACCATTTTCCTTTAAATAGCAAAAGCAGTGCTGGTTCAGGATTACATCTGTCACATATAAAAATGCTCTATTTATGCCTTATTGTAATCCATTCACTGGTTTATGGTCCTCGTGTCCTTCAGGGACTGTTGGAAATCCACAGGGTGCTCCCAAGTGCTACATTTTGCATTCAGATCTCCGATTTTGTTGACAGATATGTACAATCACATGCAGCCGTCAGACAACTCCCTCTTGACTCTATCGGAGGAAGAGCGAGAGGGTAAATTATTTCAGCTGAGGTCAGCGTTGACTTAAGTTCAAAATAACTCCCCCCAGATACACCTGTTTCAGAGAGAAGCATATGAATAGAAGGTGATCTTTGGTGAATTCCAGCCACTTCCTTATTTCACATCCCGTTTTGGGGCTCTGTCATCACAGATGTAGACACCACGCATGTACTCAATTAAACCAAAAAGTCTGTAATCAATCTGATAACTGAAAAAAAAAATACCCTCACTCTGCAAGTAGAATGTAATGGATTAGTAAACACATATTTCCCATTTTATGTATAAGCATTGAATATGTAAATACAGCATGTTCCTGGATGCTTCAGGGAAAACATTATAAATTTACTAAGAGCAATCCATTAAAAAAAAAGGCTGATGAATGCATTAATGTTAAATTATACAAAGGTTTCTGAGAAGATACTCTTTAAACAAGACTGTTTCCAGTTTCTCTTCATTTCAATTGCTGAGGGTGTCAGCTTCCTTCTTCCCAGCCTTTCTATATCAAAAAATAACAACTTCTCTCATTCCTTATAATGGGCCATTCCTAATAAAGCTGAGTGGCTCCAAGGAAATGCGATGAGTCACTGATCCTCATCCCTTGTTGTCTTGTGATCTGAGATCCACCTGTCCTCCAGGGCAGGAATCTCTTTTCTTTGACTGCTTTCCACCCAGCCTTAGGTTGGGGGGATCCTGGCCTCGCTGTACCCTGCTGAAAATGTCAGGGAACATCTGGAAACCGAATTGTGTTTTTGACTCCATTATCGATATTGTTGTGTACTGGCTAGTGTATGCCAAGCCCTTCGCAACTGCGTCCCAGATAAAGTCACCCGCGGAAGGGCTTGGAGAGCTCTTGAAACCATCAACATTCTTGAAATAACCCTTAGTAGCATAAATCTGTTCTCCTTCATGTCCACTTAAACTAAAGTTTAAGCTCTCAAACACTGGAAGATTTTTCCTGAGTAACCACAAAGCTTCTTATAGCTGGAGGCCAAAGCTGAAGGGAGTTACCACCATGTTAACCTCAGGCAGCTTGATATTTTTGTCAGCTCTGTCCTCAGAAAATAATGGTATTAGCAGCTCTGACTTAAAATACAGAGAGCTGCAGCTCCCTCACAGGAGGCAAACAACCTGTGCAATTGGGCACAAATGCTGATAACAAGGCCTCATTCCAATTAGGAAGCAACAAAACAAACGACATCAGCAAAAATTCCTGTGAGGGTATTCCTTGAGGTTTCTTTGTGCTCTCATAAAACACAAACATTTTTACTATGCAATACCACCAAATTCAGCAGCTGCTGAGTGGTATATGTAAGCACTGCTTCATTGTGAAACTGCAACAGAAAAGGCTGCCCGAAGCTGCTCCAGCTAAACCTAGGGGTCAGAGCTGGAGGGACACATTTACACAGGAGAGGCACAAAGGGACATGCACAGACACCATACTGCAGTGTCTCTGTGCAAAGGGAATTTGCTAGGGTAAGATGAAACCTCTGTGTAGGAATTTTAATTTTCAGAAAGCTGCTTGAATGGAATGTACTTGAAAAACAGATGTGTTTTTAGAGCGGTCACAACAAAGAGCAAATGTGGTAACCACCAGAAACATCCTGCCCTTGGTTCCCTTTGTCTGCACATGGAGGGCTGGTTTCTAACACTGCAGGAAGACAAGAGTGCTTCTAGAGGTATGCAGAACACAAATTGTGCGGTTCATTTTTCATCCATGTCTACACAGTTCCCTAGCAGAGCCAATTACATTGTTTGACAGTCTTAGCCATTTCTTACACTGTCAGAACTGCTTGGCCCCGAGGTGAACTTCCCTGGTGATGGTGCATCCTGTGGGTCTGCGATCTCCATCTTCCCCAAGGTCCAATTCATAAGCCGTTGGCAGCATGTCTGTGCACTGCACATGCGAAGCCATTGGATTTTAACATGGCTCTGGAGCAGTGAAGAAAGAATGAAGGGAATCAAGGGAGAATCAAAACCATGAATTACCAGGCTCATAACGAAAGAGTCAATGACTGTATTTGAGGCTAGTTTCTGATTTCTGGAGGGCCACTTGTGAATGACATTGAGAGGTCTTGGAAAAATTGTAAAAAGTTTCTTAAGTTAATCCACGGCTTAGGGAATAAAACACATCATCAAACAAAGGTAAAAAAAAAAAGACCAAAAGGAAGAGTTCATAAGATGGCACAAGCCCTGAAGTCAGTGTTGGTAACACTGGAAAATACCTGCTTTTTTTAATGTGCAGAGATGGTGACTTTTTCCACATTGCTGGAAGGAGCAATTTCACTGTCTACCTGGATGCAAAGTGCACTGTTAGAAGATGAGCAGCTCTTTCTGGGGCCAGGGGCACCTGGCAGGACTAGACTGGGAGCAGGAGAACAGCCATAGCACAGTGACCTGGCAAAACAATCTCACACTCCCTTGATGCGGTCAAGCTAGAGACTTCCAGACATAGATTCAGTGGTGAGCTAGGAAGAGGCGGTTTTCTTAGTAAAGGGTAGCAGCACTGCCTCTGGGTGACTGGAGTTCAGCAGCAGGGAATGGAGTTCGCCAAGAGCGGTTTTTAACAGCCACTTTGGCTGCGATCTTGACAGCCATTTCTGTCAGACTGGGCTGAATGATCTCCAGCACTGATCCATCTAGGCAAGAGACGTAAGATTTACAACAATCACTTGAAACGGCTTTGTAAGTGCTTTATAAATGACTTCTTTGATTTGCACATAACCTCCTTCAGTGGTTATACTGAGCATCATAGTAGTGATGTAGCTGTCTGTGGACTGGATAAATATGAGCTAATCTTTCTGGTGGCAAAGGCCTTTCCTGCAGCTCGCAATAGGAACAGTCCCTTCAATTACAGTAACAATTCATGATTTTGTTGTTAATCTGGCTAAGAGACCCAGCCAAGTCCCCAGAATTAGTGGCAAACCAGATGGCACAGTAAAGTAGTTCAGGAGAAATACTTCTATGTAGATATGGGTGTGAGGCTTAGACACCTCTGCCACGTTTGAATGACAGTCTCACAGTATTGAAGAGGGATGGATTGCGTGGGAACCGTTCCATATCAGCACAATCTGCCCTTATGCACTCAGTGTGGCCATCTTTTTTTCTCAGGGTAAGTAGCAGGTTTATAACCTTTAGCAGAGAAGCAGAAAGCACATGTATTTTCTGCAGGGAGTTTGCTCTCCTGGAGAAGGCCCATTTGTAAGTGCAGAGACCTTAAATGTTCAAGATTTTTCAGGGATGAGGCTGAAGTTCTGTTCAAACATGGGTTTTGTCACTAAGGTCACCTGAAAATCTACCTTGTATATATTCTGGACATTCAGGTGTTGAAGCTTGGGCTTTCCCATGTATGGACAGAATATAGGATGGGGAAATAGTTTCAGTTTATCTCAAGGCTTATATTTATGGGATGCAATGGTAACACAGAGGCCTTCAAAGATGTTACACAGCTGATAAGAATTATTTTAATGGTTCCTCTCCTGACAAATTCTTAAAGCTAATGAACAGGTAAGAATGTGAAAACAGAAAAAGAAATAGGTTGTGTTAAGTGGTAGAAAGCTGAGAAGAAGTGTCATGTTAAAGAGAAGATGGAAGGCAATTGGATACATGTCTGAGGTGTGACTGCTGAAAATCCCACTGGCCTTCACAGGTTTTATGAAAATGAGCTTTAACATAAAGTGATTCTAATGGCACAAACAAAGACAAGGGCAAAGTTAAGGAAAAATAAATATATTGTTTGATCTTCACCAAAATGTCAGGACCAGAGCAATCAGTGGATGGAAGGTTCCAGGACTGCAACAGCACATAGAAGGACATGGAAACAAAAGGGTCCGCATCCAAAGCCTGCAGCAAGAAGTGTTAGTCTGATGCAAAAGGAGGAAGAGTCAAAATCTATAAAAGACTTTATTGAATAGGATGAAACAGATGCACCATCAGGAGTTAATAATAAAGGATTGTTGCAAACACATTTCATACTCTTGGGGATCTCTGCAATTTCCTTTGATTAGAAACGAGCATTTTGGTGGAGCAGTTTCAACAAAAACAATTAGATGCTTGTGTGTATATACATATGTGCATGCCTCTGCATATTTGGACTGATGTGAATGAAATTCTCCAGGAAACAAGTCATAGGTTTTTTAACTGATCTGCTTTTTAACAGTAGTGCTCATTTTACAGACTTTTGTTGCTTTTCAAGGATTCTTCCAGTACAAGCAGCTAAATTGTAAGAGTTCTGCACTTTTGAATATGTGTTCTCATAGGCTATAAGGATTAGTTACGTTCTATTAAAGATTTTTTATTATTCTTTTTTGCTTTTATTGGGAATATTAAGAGAGAAGCATACAATAGTTAAAAACTGACTGTTTTGATTTTCACACTGATCTTTGTGCCTGGAAGCCATGAGAGATAGGCTTGTTACAAAAGAAAAGAGGAAACACCTTGTGTATTGCCCTTGGAAACTTCCACTGATATGCAGGCAGCTATTTCTAATTGCGCACACTGCAGCCATGCAGTGGGAACGTGAGTCCTCCCTTTCTTTTTCATCTGAATATTGGCAAGTGAATGGTATGACTGAAATACATCAGCAAGAGTCTTGCCATAACCACAGAAGTACAAGGACATGGGTAAGACGAGGCATTTGTTCAGAGCTGCCTTCACAAGTACTCACTCCTGTTTTGTCCTCATGTCTTTCCCCTGCACAGCAAAGAGGCAATTGGGAGTGGTGAGAATTGGATACTTCACTACTGTCTGTAACTCAGACTTTGCCCGACAGGCAGCGCGATAGTCTTTTATTAGACTCAATGGCAGGGCTGGAAAAGATTACCCAAGGTTTCTAGCACGTAGCAGCTTTGCTAAGTCTGAAACATAGCAGCTAACTAAAGAGATAACAGCAACCCAAAGCTCAGAAGTTGGTCCTTCCATGGACAGTGCTCTTTTATCATAATATTGCTTTTAGTCACATCCTCTAGCTGAAGTCAGCCAGTATGATACTGAAGCCCGAAACACTTGCTTGAAAGAGACTATCTAAGGTAGGCATCTGCGAGAAGGCAGGAGCAATAAGCAGACCAAATTCACTGCTCTTGGAAGAGGGCAAAACTTACTTGGCACCAACAGTAAAAGCAAACCTCCAGACTCTCCCAGAATTTTCAAGCCTTTCTCTTTCTTTACAGGTTCTTGGCCCTGTAGTTTCCCTCACGCTTCCCCAGTTAAACAGTTCCAGCCTTGGACGTGGGAAGCCGTGCACAGCTGCGCGTCTGGCTTTCCAGCCACTGTGGTGGCTGGAGCTGCTGGCCAAAACCTTGGAAACAGATCTTTAATTTAGATTTTGGCCGAGTGTGGCCTATTTTAAGCCACTCAAACACTCTAGATCTTGCGCAAATCTCCACTGACTTTAAGTAAACCAATGGCAGCAGCACAACTGAGCTTCTCAGCAGCAGCCTTGGGTAAAACAGGGAGAGGGGATGAGGAACCTGCCCATTGTGTCACTGTTTGCACAGAGAATAGATTAGCTCCAGACTCTCAGCAAAGGCAGACCTTCTGCTGTTTTGTCAGTTCAATGGGAATTTAATACACTTTTGCTTCTCCCCAGATGTGTTAACAGATTCGCAGATCTGCATTTTTACAGCCAGATCCCTGAACAAATGTGCAAAGATGATAATGGTGCAAAGAGCTTCCCCTAGTTCTCTCCGGAACATGTCACTGGCTGTCCCAACCCCCAGGGTGTTCCTGCTACCTACCCTGCTACCCCACAGGACCTCACAGCTGGACTGGGGAGGGAGCACCAGGGGGCCAGCAGCCCTCCACCACCAGCTGACTCCTGGTAAATGGGCAGGCTTCCTTTTCCAGAGTACTGTGGGAAGTCCTGTTGTAGGGCATCATAACTCTGTAATCAGCAATCCATGGCATTTTGCATAAGGTGCCCACAGCCCAGAGCTCTGCATCTGGCAGGGTAAGAGAAGGCAACGAGCAGGGGAACCACATGAACTTGGCCATCACCTACTGTTCACGTCAAGTATTTCCCAGTCAGGAATAGATTTAGTTGGGAAACAAGAAGGTTTCTATGAAATCAGAGCAGTAAAATTCTGTAGTGGATTTTTAAAAATAGGAAGAGCAAAGGATGAGCTTGTTTAAAGTGTAGTTTAGAAGGTGATGAGATGCATGATGTAGTGACCTGTGAGGAAGGGGTCCCAGGTAGCTGGTCTGCAACAGCTCTGGATCACTCCATGCCTGAGCGAGCCAGCCTCTCCAGGGCAGGTAGTGCAAGTATCTCATCCTCCAGCAGGAAAAGGGATAGGTCAAGTCATGTTGTCACAGCATAACAGGGCTCCTCTGATAGAAGCAGTGTCTTCATAGAAGGAAAAGCGCATTGTTTCATCCTTTACACAGGGCAAGCAGAGTCATCAAACATTAACTTTCTTCCATTGCCAGTGAGTGGGGTTAGAGTTTAGACCAGAGATGTAAGGAAGATGATCTGAATGTGAACTGTGCTCATCTTCTTACCAGCATAAGCTTTAGGGATGAAACTTGCCTCAGCTCAAACAAGGTCTTGATACTTAGCTGTTCTCTGCCTTAGTTCTCTGCAAATGGAAATCTTGCCATAATGACTGTATTGAAGGCCTAAGACAGATATGAAGCATCACTTCTTTGCTCTGGGTGGCACTACTAATTAGGTTCATTTAAGCAGAAAATACACTGTTTTGTTTAACAGTCTACAGCTTGTCTGAGGTATTGGATATCATGCAGATTAAAATGCAAGCAGCATTGTTAATTTTCAGTTATTCCTCTCATTTGCTGTTAAACATGGAGCATAGATCTATAGTTCAAATATAAAGGCACCTGGAGACTAATCCATAGCACTGGCCTGCAGACTGGGCTATTCTCTGCCATCAGGCACGGCTGCAGACTCTGAGGCATTGCTATACGCAGTGACATGTTTTTGCTGTGCATAATGATTGAATGAAGATCATAATCTAGTTTGCTGCAACAGTTTTGTAAATCCCTCCTCAAACCTAACGCTTACTAAGATTGTGTTCTTCTCAGTTGGACTTTCTTGCAGTTGTGTCTTGATGTTAGTATATTATGTCACCCATCACTACAGGGAAAATGACAACAGCCAATTTCTGTACACTGGAACGAGATAGGTTAGTTATAAGGTCCACTGTGATTCAGCATTTGTTGAACGGTTAACACATTTCTTTTCAGCTGACAGCACTCACTGTAACTGGAAGCCTAACTGGAGTAAGAGACTTGCACAAATCTGCTCTCCTGTGAAATTTGATTTTGAAATCAATGGTAGTGCAGTCAGGTCTACTGATGTTCTGTTTGGTTTTGTGGGTTTTCTTTTTCATCAATGTTTTTCCTTTAAATAGTGTACAGGTTTATGTGTAATCAAAATTCATACAGAAAAAAGATCCAGGGGATGTGAGGGACACAATACAGCTGCATAGCAGCCTGTAAAGCTCTGCAGATGAAGGCAAGTAAAGCAGGCATCTCATGATCCCTGACCTAGCAGCTCTCCATCTGTAATAAAAGCTTTTGAAGGGAGTCAAGACTTGTGTGTTTCAGGCAACCTTGACTAGGCTGAGATTTTAAAACAAAATTTTTCATGCAGCTTCTCCTCACCACACCACAGCACTGCCTGATCATGCAGGGTAAGATTTCTGCTCAGTGACAGCCACTTGCCCACTCCATCCCTGTGATCTGTCTCCTGTGTATCTGCTTCTGGCCCGTTTGGGGATTAGGTTGGAGGAATGAAAATGGTGGGGCCTCAAAGTGGACCTTAGGAAAGGAATGGAGGGTGAGTGAAGTGAACCAGAAACTGGATGCCGATAGCCAAGGGGAAGGAAGCAGAAAGCAATGTTGCAGGTTTGTAAGTCAGAGATGAAGTCATCAAGGGATATATAACAAACTGATATCCAACGATAAGTTGAGTATGGGGATTCAGATAACAGTAATTTTCAATTGAAATAAATACGCCATCCTTCCAAGAGGACAGCTATAATTAGGGAGGAAGTCATTTCACAAACAAACATAAACAGAGATCAGCTCTTCAGGCTAGAAGAAGTGAGAAGTGTGGTCCTTTCCCCTTGAGATAACCTCAAGATAAGGACCAGAGTGAGAGGGAAACATCAGAAGTCAATGTGACTTGGCACAGGCCGTTGTCAAGGGAATGTGATATGTCAGACTAATTTCTAAAAATCCTGTCTCTGTCTGTCTCAATTATCAAGGACTAAAGCACACACAGCTTTTGTGCAGACTGCACAGGATGGGGCATGGGCACACAGTGGCTTCCCAAACCTGTTCTTAGGCCTTGCCAAGGTCTGACCCCTCAAGTAAGAACCAGTCCTCCTTTCTTTCCTCCAAGGCATAAATCTCTTCAGAGAGAGGTGGGAAACAGGCCAAGGTTCAGTTGGTCTTAATCTTTTCCCTTCTGCCTCCACTTTATGATTCACGTCTCAGGAAGGGGTATAGCTCCTGTTTCCATCATGCAGCTATAGCCTGGTTATATGGCAGACAGTGCAGATACTGCACAGACACTGGTCAGTAGTGCCACCACTACTACAGCACTGCAGAATAAATGTGTCTGGTCTTTAACTAAATGGACACTTACCTTTGGATCTTCATTCATTTTATAGGTTGGGTGATAAAAAATCAAAACAAAAAGTTTCCTGGCACAAACCTGTAAATGTCACCTTTGTGGAGGAGCAGTTAATTCCTTCTTGTGCGCAAGTTAGCTGCCAGTTTGCATACAAAAGGGAGAGACCACTTGTGTAAGGATATTAAGTTCTAAAGTCAAAAGAGGATTTACTGTGGAGGTTAAGACTGATCAGCTTTGTCAGTTGGCATTTGTCTGTTTAAAAATCAAATGAAAGACTGCTTCCTTGCTTGCTGGCTTTTTGGTTTTATGAGAAATGTGGTTTGAGAAATAAAAGTATGAAAACGCATTGCATCTGCAAAACAAGCCATAGTAAATAATATCTATTCTTATTCTATGTAAATTCACACCCTGGATTTGCAAACACTGGTTCAGAAACTGTTGCCAGGAAATGCAATAGACAAATATACAGGCTGTTGGCAGAAAAAACACTTCCATTATTCATTTGTCACTAGTACCCGGGACTGTGATGCTATTCAAGGTAATGTACTGTCTCAAAATAAATCTTTTATCACTACTCACTTCAGCAGCCGGGGCTGGTGATGTATAGAAGCACATACAGACACAAGGCCAAATGACAGCCATCTCTTGTTGGAACTGCTCTATTGCAACATAGTTTCATTTAATACTATGCAATGTTCTTTTAGAGGGTTGTGTCAAGTTAATGGTCAGATGTGTCTGCTGATGTACACACTCTGATGTGTACAGTGCCTTACGTGCACAACATCTAATAAGGCACCTTTACAGCAAAGACCTGTGGCAGTGTGTGCAGAGAAGTAATAATGATGAGAGACTGACACCACTGGAAAACGTGAAGGGACTTTGTGCTTCCCTGAAGTCTGGACCACAAGAGTGATAATAAGGCCCAGAACAGAGAGAAGCAGCATTATAAATTTTTAAAAAGGCTTTCTTCATTAGACTGAACTGATGCGAATGAAAATGAAAACTCCATTTGTCTCTGAAGTGAACAGCACACAGTGTTAGTAATTTTGATCCAAACATGACTCCATCTGATTTGAATCAAATTAGGTCTTTCATCAGTTTAGATGCTAGCATAGAATTGAAAATTGATAAAAAAAAAAAAGCAAAACTTTTCAACTGAAGTTTTGAATAACAAATCACTGAGAATATATATGCACCATCACATTTAACTACAGTACCATATAGCAAAAACAGAATGGCGGCTTTGCCAGTGCTCAATATAGTATTTAAGTTTAAAACTTAACATTCAGAGTCCTTTATTCTGCCTGGTTTTGGTGTGTGGAATCTGAAGCATAGCAACGGGGACTATTTTATGGTGTACAAATGCAAGGAGACAGGAAGAACAAGGCAGAGAAAGATGGTTCTCACAGAGACTGATTCATTTTTTTTCTAGTTAAGTAGTGCTACAGGTCTTTTACCAGGCTAAAAGACTAAAATGAGAAGTACCTAATAGCCTTATAAAATATTTAAAGGAGAAGCTTTCTAAAAAAATTTTGGTGGAGATTTCATGCAATGTTGGAACGTGAAGAGGGCATTTCTTGTGTGCTTTGGATCTAGTTCATAACACTGCACCCTTTCAAATGCAGTTGTATTCCTCTGGTGTCTCCTCCTCCAAACACAGAATAAGTGAATAAATTGTTGCAAAGACAAAAAATCTTCCTTTTTAAAGAGGAAAAGAACAAGATTTGTGAGGCATGAGGCACACAGGGGGAGCCACTGCCCCCATAGCAATTATGGAACAACAGGACCCTCCAAAGTAGAACTTGGCTCCAACAGACTTACTTGGTGGTGGGGATAGGAGATGGGGCTGTGCTTTGAGGAACCGAACACAAGGCTGGCTGCAGAGTAGCCAGCAGCACACGGGTGGGGAGCATAAGCAGACACGACCTTCGAGTAAAATGCAGGGTACTATGCAAACAAAGTTCAGGTGAGGCGTGAGAGGGACCACAATGACAGAGCACCTATAGCACTGGGCATCTAGAAAAGAGGGGTTCAGACAGCTAAACTCTAGCTTTGTGGTGCTGCTCATGGTTTGCTGGAAATTCCTCCAGTGTGTGGCAATGCCATTGCCCCAACATTGGGATCCTCCGTATCCTGATGGCTCACAGTGGAACCACTTCCCTAGAGGAACGCTGGGACCTGCAGGGACTCTCAAATGACTTTCACCTGCTTCCTTGCTGCTCCCTGAAGAACCACTAGGCTTTGCTGGTGCTGGGCCACAGCTCTGTTCCTCCTCCATGCCTCCAGCTTGCGCCATTTCCTGCAAATACCTCAGCAGAGCTGTGGTCCTCAGCTGCTCTGCATGAGTCCTCAAAGGGCTACAGAACCATGACCAGAGAGTGGCATAATGGTCCAGACCACCATCTGCAAAATAAAATTCCTTCTGGTAGCTATGCTGCTTGAAAGCCAGCCTTACTGCTTCCTCCCCTCCACTACCAGCACCATCCCAGGAGCTGTTCTCATATGAATGGGTTCAGGGAGGTGGCTTTAAAAGCAACGCTCCTCTTCTGTGTTTGCCTGACTAAGCCTGGTTTTATACAGAAGGGACAGAAAACAGCATTTCGATACACAGATGAGTTTGCTGGGGGCTAGGATATGCTGTGTAACATGCTTAAGATAATTGTGTATGTAGTTCTTGGAAACTGATGCCTCCAGGGTTTGATTAACAAGAAACTCCTTGCTTCTCAAAAGGCTGATGAGGGAAATTGACAGAGATCGTGCAGCTTTAATCCAGATAGGGAAAATACTGTCTCTTAAATTAATTTTACAGTTCCTGTCATTTTTTGCAAAGACAGTAGTGATAGAGTCCAATCAATAACACTAAAACCCTTGTTTTTTCTTGCCCCATATTTGTTTCAATATATAGATATTTCTTCTTCAAAATCCTTTGAGCAATATCCAGTCTCCGTGTCATCTGAGATCACTGTATTTATTTGCCTTATACATTTTAATCTACTGTTAACTAGAGTATGTAGACACCATAATTCAATATCAGAATAAGTCTCATGAAATAAATTTCTGGCCCATCTTCTGATGGGCAAACCAAGATTTCCCACTTTGACTGGAGAGTTCTTGGTCCTGCTTGCTCTGCTGCATGCCTGTATGCAGTATAGACATCTGCTTTTTGTGCAGTGTGGCCATTTCTACTGAGATCCAAATGGTCTTCTTCCACCTCTGGTGACCAGGCCATGAGCAAAAGCTAAGGCAGCTTGCTTCAGTTTTGACCAGCACTGCTAAGTCTTTTCACATAGGCAGTGAAAACACTAAACAGTGGGATGAATAATGTTTTTTGGTGGGTTAAGTCACACACACTGTCAATGGCAGTCAGGTGAGACTTGGTATAGTTCCAAAGAGAATTCCTGCATTTCAGCATCTGTATTCTAAAATAGGATGTCAAATTCCTGCAGGGTGATACGTTCCCAAACAGATGTACAATGTTCTCAAAAGGTTTGCTTTCACTGGTCTAGTGTTGGTTGTTTGTTGTAGACATGTAATGAGCTGAAAAGATGGTTACAGAAAACCAAAAGCAAATAAACAAATGTAGGTGAAAGTGGGAAGCCACTTAAACCAGTCAGTGCAGCAACAAGAGATCTGTCACTGAGGTTTTAAGGTGTTTGCTAGCATCTGTACAAGCAAATCAACAATATTACTCATCAGGGAGATCTACTGGGCTTCCTCAAAGCTTATGCATCATGTAGGGTAGGGTCATCTCAGCAGTAGAAGATTCCCTGGAATAGGAACAGGCTTGAGCACTTGCCTCTGTGCCTCATGGCAATCAGAGCAGCTAACAAACAGGCAGGACCTGACAGCTGAAGGATTAATTCTTCCTTTCTCCTAACCTACAGAAGAGCTGTGGCATGGAGATGGATCTTCTCTCTTCTGCTAATGGCATCCCGGTTTGTATAAGCAATTGTATGGCTAGCAGGAAGTGCCAGGGAAGTGAGCATTCTCCTGGCACTGGTGAGGTTGCACCTTGAATCCTGCATTCAGTTTTGGGCCCCTTACTACAAGAAAGACAATGAGATCCTGGAGCATGGCCAGAGATGGGCAATGGAGCTGGTGAAGGGTCTGGAGCACAAGTCTAATGAAGAGTGACTGAGGGAACTGGTGTTGTTTGCCCTGGAGTAAAGGAGACTGGGGGGACCTTATCATTCTCTACAGCTACCTGAAAGGAGGTTCTAGCCAGGTGGTGAGTGGTCTCTTCTCCCAGGTAACTAGTGACAGAACAAAAGGAAATGGCCTCAGGCTGTGCCAGAGGAGGTTTAAGTTGGATATTAGGAAAACTTTCTCCACCAAAAGGGTTGTCGAGCACTGGAAGAGCCTGCCCAGGGAAGTGATGTAGTCACTATCCCTGAAGGTATTTAAAAGATGTATAGATGTGGCTCTAAGGGACATGATTTAGTGGTGGACTTGGCAGTGCCAGAATAATGGTTGTACTCAATGATCTCAAAGGTCTTTTACAACCTATATGACTATGTTTCTATCCTCTGCCCACACAGTTCTTCCTGCTAATTTGTTTTGCCTCTTTCCTGATGCTCTTTGTCTTTGCCGATGGTTCTAATGACCACAGTCATGTCCTCTGAGAACCACAATATGCACCACCATACACAACATCATGAAGAATCTTCATATGCACACAAATTTTCTTTAGCTAGACCTGCATCATAATATAAATCTAGTATTTGATGGCCTCAGAAAGTCAGAACCATCAGGTTCAAATAATTCCCACATGTTTGTGTGCCCAAAGTCTACAGCATCCATTCCTGCTCCTCTGTTGCCCTGGCTTCAAACCAGCGTCCCTTGTTTGTTATTATACCATTCCAGCAGTGCAAATGCAAAAAGCATTTCTGTGCTGTGTTTGTAAGAGGGACATAAATACACTGGGAACATCTTCAATGAGGAGAGAAAATGTGGGAGAGCATAGGCTTTCATGTGGCATCACACTAATTAAGGGATAAATGGATGCAGAGAAAATGGTATTGTGGGAAGCTGAGCTCTTAGCATATGCAAGTCGCTGGGCTTGTTGGCAGCTTTCTATAATACACCATTCCTATGTTACATGGCCAGGAGGTGCAACAGGGAGCCATGAGGTGTTTTACTGGGCAGTACTAATGGCTGTTAATGTCACAAAATGGTCGAGTGTGAAGAGTTTGTGTTCCCCAGAACTGTGAAGGAAAGGCTGCCCACACGAAATATAGAGATCACCAAGAGAGAGAAATGTGGTACAGCCCTGTGCACGGACTGGGGTATTGGTATGTGTGAAAGGCTGGATCTGCAGCTGCTGCCTTTCTGAAAGGTCCTGATTGTCCAAAGACTGTTTCACCTTACTTACTCATCTTCAGATCAAATTTCTCATTCCCTTAAAATGTCAAGCCTCACCTTCCCTATTTCCATGCTGTTATGGGTGTATCTTTGGAGTGCATTCACAGAGTTGCTTTGGTAAAACTGATAAAATTTACTGATGTGATTGGATTTTTCCAGGGCTTAAGCTCATTTAATCAGTTCTACTTCTGCCTGATGCATCCCTATGTCATTCCCATACAGAACAAAAGTCTGCTAGGCACCTACAGGAGCAAATATTCATCTCTCCACAAACTTGACTTCTGAGGTGTTTTTGTTTTGTGGGGGATTTTTTGTTTGGTTTTTGTGTGTGTGTGTGCGGGTAGATTTTGGGGGTTTTCTGTTTGTTTTGTTTTGTTGTTTTTTTTAAAAAAAAATCTGTGTCCTTGTTTCTTACTTTGATGACTTTAATCAGGTAGTTTAGCCTAAAACAGAGAGTCTCAAAATGACTTCTGAGGCAGCTCACAATCAGTTGTAATCCATCCACCCAAAACATCTTCATGGTAAGAAATTACCCTGTGCTGGTTTTTTATCTTAAATAAAACCCCCCACAGATGTTAGTTTAACATGAGAAAAGAAAGTCTAATGAACATCTTATAATCCAAACAATCCCCTCGCTTAATTTGCTGTTTGCTGATATACACATCAGTAACCTGATGGGTAAGATCTTATATCAGAAAGATATTTGTAACCTGGGAAATTCAGAATTCACATTAAATTAAAAAGAATACCAAATAACTGAACAGAAAATACTTAGAAACTCACAGGTCTTTCCTAGAAAAATAATGTGGAAAATTTCAGAAGTACAGAAATAGCTCAGACTATTCAGAACAAGAAGTATAGCTCGTTCTGCCCAAAATGAAAATTATTTGTAGTAAGGTGCAGAGCAGCAGCATCCACTGTACCTATTTCTAACTGTATGTGTTGTGCTGAGAAAGATTTTCTCATATACAGGAGTCGTGCATAACTGCATATTTCCATTAATTTTGGCAAATGTATTTCTTTCCATTAAACCAGTGTATAAAAGCCTGCGCTTTGGTTCATATTTTGTACTTAAAGTACATAGAGGTAAGTGGATTTTGCAGCTGGCTTAGTGAGTTTTCAGACCAGCTCATCAGTAAGAAAGGAATTAGAAATTCATAGTACATTAATTGCTCATAGACTTCAAAAATGGCATTGATGCTGATGTAAGGGAAATGTTGTACACATGACCTACGTCTTATATTTGGAACAGATAAACCTGAACAAACCCACAGACATACACATGTGTACATGCAGAGAAATATCTGCTGCTGCAAACTGAAAAACACTGCTTCTGTGCGCAGTTTCACTTCCTTGTGCCACTGGAAGGACGAGGCCCAAGCATCACTGGGAGCTGTCAGTCACTGAAACCTATTCCCCAGGGACCATAATTACCCAAACCCAACTGTTCAGCAAAGGGCACTAACAGTAAAGACTTCTGAATAATGGCATCTTCCTAATTACCTAGGGGTTTCTATCTTCAAGAGACTGACCAATCAATTATCTTCACAGAACTCTAGAGCTAAAGTTCACGCTGTGCTAAGGAAACGGCTTGGTGAATCTGATCACATTTGCTTTCCTCAAATATCTGCAGTGACGAAAGCTGTTCCTCATCCTAGAGATTCTGCTGGAGAAGCGCTGGATGATGCTACATATACGTAAGCATCCAAACATCAGATGTTCTCTCAAAACGTATCTATAAAGCACCTGATCCTCTCGTGTGTGCAAATTCAGGTGAAAATCTCATGACAATGAGCTTTTCTGGGAAATCTGTGAAATGTCTGCTCTTTAACAGGCCAGAACTTCCCCATGAACCAACTTAACTGCTGTGAAAAAATATAGTCCCTGTTTGAATTCTGTGGTGTATCCTTGACCTTTTGGAGCTCCTGTAGAGGACCTCCACACGTTTCATTAGCCTGTGGCTGGAAATGGGCTCCTTTGTCAGAAATACGTGGCCTGTTATTTCCAGCGTCTGTCCCCTTTTCCTTTTTGCTATAAAAAGAAAGAACAGAAGGCACTGAAATACTTTTTCTGTACCAGTGTTTTTTAGTATTTTCAGCTCACATTCCCCTCTCTTTTCTGTATGTGATCAGCCCTTCCTCTGCTCCTGGCATCTGCTGTCTGCTCTGGCCTGCCCTGGTGCTCTGTACCCCAGCCTTTAGCCTACCCCTTCAGATCTGACATGTAACCTGTCTTCTTCCCCACAAAGAAAGCCTGTGATCCCCACTCTGCAGCAAAGGCAGCTCTCTGTTTCACTCTCTTTCCTCCTCAACCCAGCCAAGCTGCCTGGCAAGCTCCTGACTGCCTGCCCCTGCCCAGGCAGCCCTGCCCTCTCCAGCTCTGGCCACCAGCCCTGCTGTCAGGGGTCCGGACGCAATGTCTGTCTTCACTAAAGTGCAGCTCCCTATGGCTTGTGTGCCCAGGCCTGCTTGTGCAACAGGGGGAGAGGGGACGGGCACATGGAGGACGCAGCTCCGTACCCACAACCAGAGGTAGTGCCACACCCACGGTGGCAGCCTCTGAGCCCACCGTCACTCCATGCACCACTCCTCCCACCTCTGTCCATGCACTCTCACTTCCCATACCCTGCCCTCGTGGCTTAAGGCAAATACCTTGCTCTTCATTGTGCTGCCTAGGAAGCAAGAGCACCTGGGGCACAGGAGGTGAGAGATACAAGGTTTGGTGGAGACTCCAGGGTCCTCTTTCCTCCTCAGCCTCATGATCTGCCCTTGGCTTCAGTGCTGTGCCCCTCCCCTTCATGCAAACCATTCCTGCCGGCTGGGCATCCCTAGTCAGAAAGGCATCCCTACCTTCATACCATTATTTATTTGTTATTCAAAGCATGTCAGCTTTGAAATTTTTATTCAAAGCATTCATGCCTCTGCAGTTTGCCTGGGCAAGTGAAGCCATAGAAGCAGGCCCAAACACATCAGTCTCAATGCTGAGAGAGTTGTACTCTTTAAAGGAGGCTTATGCAGTGATAGATCTCCAGAATGAAACATAATTAACATTCATTGGATGCACTTATGTCAGTGTGCAGCTCCAGACATATAGGTTGACGCTCAGTGAATGCATATGAACTCTGTGAGTACAAAACAGATGTTCAGTCGCTTCAACTTTTGATGAGTTAAAGTCAACTTTAATGGCAATCACAGGTTGGCCTTGCCCATGAGAATGAGTCACATGCAATTTTACAGTGAAAGGAATGGGATTTGATTCTGTTTCAGGGGAAAGATAGAATAGCTCTCATTGTCTTCCTTTGAGACGGATAAAAAGAAGAAAGGAAAAAAGAATGAAGAGATTTTTCCATGCCATGACTAATCATATCAAAAAGATTTGTTTCTGATAAGTTTTGTAAGTTTCATGACTCTAAAAGGTATATGAGTTTGATTCAAACTTTTGTAAAACATTGTCTTTGACTTAAAGGAAAAGTCACATAATTTCAACTGTAAAGAAGAAGTTTTCAGGCTTTTATGGGAAGAAGAAAAGAGGATTTTAAAATGGAAGTCCCAGAGCAACCTCAGCTAATGCTTTCTGTACCAAGGCGTGATAAAAAGACAAAAGGCTTGTGTTCCATATACACCAAAAGCACATTTTTAACAAGCTGTTCTTTATTGTACTGAATCACACTGTTTATATGTTTTCCTCCTCTACAAAAATTTTGAGTGCTTTGGACAGAGAAGGGAGGAACAAAGAAATGAAAAAAAATGGCAAAACAAAGCAACTTATAAATGAACTCAGATTCATTCAACTGTGATAATCAACACATGCTGTACTTCAAAACTCTTGGAAAAGACAACATAACAACTTCATTAGACAGGCTGTTGTATAAAAACCAGACCAACTGAGGCAAAATACCTTGTGAAACCATAGAAAATATCTATCAGCCATTAGAGCTGGATTCCCTTCCCTGTTGCATATCCTCTTGAGAGTGGACAAAATGTTACATTTGGGTTAGAACCACTAAAGTCTGTCAGTGAAGTAATCCATTTCATCTTGCATCTTCCTCAACGTTCCTTTCCCCAAGCATGTTCTCTCTTCATTCTCAGTACACTGCTTAATTAGTGTATTCGATGCAACACTGCAGACTCTGATGGTTTTCTCAAGACAACCATTGTTTTAGGTGCCCATGAGAAAGGCAAAACATATAAAATCCCACAGATGTCTTCCTGAACCACTGCTGCCGCACATTCCTTATGCAAAGAGGAGATTTTCCCCTGGCAAAGAAAAGAAGAGCTGGAACCTTGAAAACTTACTGGACCTGATGATCTGCAAAGAGTAGAGATGACAGATGCTTCTGCCTAGTGTTCCTGTCGCTGACATCTTGCTCTCCTTTGGTTATTACTCATTTTCCAGGCCTTTCTGGAGGCACAGTACCTTGAGAAGACATGGAGTAAATGACTCCTTTCTCTGTGATTGTCCACCAGCGACTAATTACAGAAAGGCAGAACCACAGGATGTTTTTAATGTTCCTCTGGCCTGCTTTAATTATCATGTAGAACTCACTCACATGAAGGGGGATTTTTTCCTCTAGTCAGGGAGCTTGTTGCAGATGTGCATGGAGGCCACAAAAAACCCAAGATGCTTATAGACAAAAATGCAATAAAGCATGAGACAGGCTCCATCTCTGCACTGTTCCTTTGCCTGCACTGGCACAAAGGCAGAAGAAACACCTGGGTCCCAATGCTTTAATAAACAACAGCTTGCAAGTGGTGTGGCAATGGTATCCACACATGAATTTTGAAAATACAAAGCAATAATGAGCAAGAGCCATATGATTTCCTGTGTGACAAGTGAAAAGGTGTGGAAGGAGCCATGACCTGCAGAAAATGGATTGATACAATGAGTGGTGCAAATTTTTATGTGGAACCCTGGGATACCACCCTGCTTATCAGCCACAGAGAGGAACTGCTGTTCAGAGCTGCTATGTGATAACAAATCTTACTAGGAAAACTGCTTAATTTTTGTACATGTTACTTTAACTAGACTGATACCTTTAAGGAAGCTCAGTACTTTAAAAGAAACTGCATTACACTGAGTATGTGAGGCAAAACCTGCTACATACATAAGGTGTCCTTATATATGGTGTCCTTTAGCTGTAGCCTTACTAAAAGCTGTGTGCAGGTCTGCTACACTGCTGTGCTGGTGCAGTGTGGAAATCAGTTCACAGCTGGTTTAAGAACAGAATGTCAGAATCTGTTTGAGAGGGCAAGGAACACAGCAGATGGATCTATGGAGCTGACCATGCACAGAGTTATGAGAGTGGAAACAAAAGCTGGGGGTTCACGAAAGGTTTTGGCTGGCATGCCTGGCAGCTTTTGGGCTCTGGGCAGCCTTTTCCAGAGCATGACGGTTGGAAACATGCTGGCAGCATAGGGTACCGCTTGGTCAACACTCTGTGCTGGAGCTGTTCCATCCTTGTCACAGTCAGCTGTGGCAGACCCTAATCTTAACGCAGGACTTGGCCACCACCAACCGCACAGGTCAGCTGCACACCAGGTTCATTAGGTAGGTTTCCATACCAGTGCGCAACAGGGAAAAGCTACAGGTATGCTTTGTGTCAGGGATCAAGTGGCACAAAGTGGGGTCTGGCTGTCCAGCAACGTATGTTCAGAGACAGTCTTTCCTTTACACACATATTTCATCTTGTTTACATTGCATAATGTGTTCTTCTTGGCCACAATCTTCTATCACACACCTACTGTACATTGATTTAATTAGCTAGATATCCACACGTCTAGCACATATGAATTTTACAATCATTAGCAATACCTTCACATTCAGTTAATGTCATATCACTACGTATTTGGATATTGCTTCATCCACTCAGTTTTCTCTACACTACACTTTCAGTATCTTGTGCAGACCTCAGCTGGGAAAAGAAGTAATTTGTCTGTTTGTTGGTTTAGTTGTTTTCAGGCTTCCTGATACTGCCCTTATACAACTGCAAGAGTTTAGATGTCTCATTTTTCAGGTCTCAGCAGCAGTGCTTTCACCAGCTGGGGTGATTTCTCTGTGTCACTTGCGGCACTTCAAGACAGAGTTGCTTGTGCAATGGTTAAAGACAGCATGGGAGGACAGGAGACTACATATTCATAAGCAATTTGAGGATCAGAAAGTCTTTTATATGAACAAATCACCATGTAAATTGTACTGGTAGTTGATGGGGAAGAAAGGGTCATAAGAAACTGAATTGTCTAAGAAGGTGGAAGCAGAAAACTGATGAAACTCGAAGTTGTTGTGTATTTGTCTCATGTCATTTGCACCCAAAAAACAGAAAGGAGGAAACTGAACATTCCCAGAAAAGAGAATTTGGAAATACCCCCAACAGTTCCTGAACATGATGATAGACCTGTTTTGGAGGCAGGACTAAGAGTAGAATTACAAAAAAAGGTACAAATAGTGTTTCTATCTCAGTATTATTGATGTCAAACCTCTTCCTGACATTTGAGTACTCTCCCATTTCCCATCCACAAAAAAATGCTGGTATAGACATTTCATTCACTGGTAGGAAAAGCAAGTGTGCACCAGCCTCATCACCCTGCCCTCAGGACCAAGTCTGCTGCGTGTGTCAGGCAGGCTAAGCATAACAGATGGGACTGGTGGATGGATACTTGCCAGCAATAGAAATCAAACTGGGAGCTGTGTTCCTGTGTCTGGATGAAATATCTAAGCAGGTGGAACAACTTATAAATCTGGGTGATTGACAGACAACCTGCATCTCTCACATAGCAACTTCTTCAAGCCCTTCCCAGGTGGATTGGGCTGTGACTGGAGAATGTGTGCGCAAACATGTGGATTGGATCCTAGGCTTGGTGAAAACCTAGGGTCTTGGGGTTAAAGGCAAATTCAGTTCTTTAAGATGTGAATTTTTTCCCTTTTGTTCTTGTCTCATCTTCTCTTCATTCACTTTTCCAATTCTCTTACCTATGCTTATTTAACCTACATACAGAGAGACAGAAATAAAACAAAGCAGTCTGAGATTACTGTGTTAGACGTTTTACTCAACCCTTTCTCTGGCTATTGAACTGTAACTTCCATGATTCAGTGGCTGTCAGCTAGTCTTGTACAAGGATTCATCCATGGCTGGTCTTCTGACACTACCACACTAAACATGAATAATGGTAATGATGATACATCCTGCACAGTGTCACACAATTAGCTTCTCTTTGACCTATAATAAATCCATGACTCAAACTTACTCTAGAGGGTCCTTGGGCTCAGCATGTTCATGAAGAAAAGTTTGTTCCCTGAGCATCTCTGGGACTCACACACCTCAGAACCATCTGCACCCAGGCCATTAAAAACATTATTTCATCCTAGGAAATAGCAGAGATGGAAAATAAAGCCACATTTAAATATGTTTAGGCAAGTTTTGCGTTGTTGGAAGCATGTGAAATGAGGAGGCTCTGTTTGTCTTTTCTGCCAGTTGTTTCTGCTCTCCTTTGGTTCTGGTGACTGTCCCAAAGCAGACAGAAATTCCTGTGTCCAAAGCAGAACATTTGCAAATGAGAAAATGCTTTCAGATGGGGCAAACCTCCCCTTCTTCTTACTGTGCAGAAGGCCAGTGCATGTCCTTCAGTCCTCTGCTCCCAGGCTGTGGTAGAGGAGAGGTGGCAAGGGGGGTTTCTGGGTGACCCATGATGTAGAGAGGGGTGGCAGTGCTGCATTCCTCCAAACAGAGACTTGCCCATGCACCGGGTAGGTGTGTCTGCCTAGGTGTTACTTGTCCACAGCCAAGAGCAGTGCAGATCATTGCAGCTGGGAGAAAGGAAGTCAGAGAGTCTCATAGCCCCTTCTCACCAGAAGACAGGTCACCCTAACACTGTACTTCACTGCTGTATGTATCATTTGGGAGTCTGAATCCTTATGTGAGGCAGGAGCATCCTCAGAGACTGGAGGTGAAAGGCAATGCTGGATGGATAGCTCAAAGCAGTTAAATGATGGTCTTGAGACGGGTTCGTGTGTTTCCCTGTAGGGTAAGGCTGTTGTTGGGTAGTGAAAATTAAATTTTTTTTGCTGATTCCCTCAGGGTGACAATACCTAGCAGACGTATCCATAACTTGCACTCAAATCGCTCTCACTTCCTTCAGCTCTTAAAAGTAATAGTTGTCTTCAGCACCTCTGCGCTTGTATACTGACATTGAGCTGGCAGAGAGCTGAAGCTGCCACCAGCTCCTGCAGGATCACATAGAGGAAACAGAAAGAAAATGCAGAAAAGAAAAAAAAAAAAAATAGAGGAGGAGGAAGCCCACATAAAGTTTGTTGGTAAACTTTCTAAGATGTGCACTGCATGGTCTTGTTGGACAAATTGTTCTACAGAGGTAAACAAGTACAAAGTATAAAAAGAAAGGTTGAAGCCTTATTCTGTGACAGTAAAACTGAATCTCCAAAAAAAGAGACAGAAAAGCCCCTTTCCTTACTGATATCAGATTCATTCACAGGTAATTTGTTGAGGTCATGAAATTGTTCCTGATATAGCTGCTTCAAGGACAAAGTTCTTCTTCAGGTTTAGTTACAACAAATTTTTGGAAGGTCAGAAATGAAGGCTAGTGCTTAGGTCAAAGAACTGTCCTTGTCTGTGTTTCTTTGTCTAAAGGATTTGTTTGAAGTACAGACACAGTGCAGAGAAAATCTATACATGAAGAATTTATAAAATAAGGGGTCAGTGGGTTTTCTTGATTTAGAGCTAAGAATAATCAGGGCTGCAGCCAAGGTGCCTAGAGATATGGGTGACAAGAATTGGTTTCATGCTGTGTTTAAAAGATAACATTTTAAATGTAATCATCAACAGCTCACAAGACAGCAGAGGATGGGTTCACATAACCGGTACATAAAAAAAAAAGGTACATCTGGTCAACACTGTATGAAACAATCAGTTTTCTTTTTGCCTGGTACTTATAAATGCAATATGTAGAAATATGCCTAAATTTGTTGCAAAATTTCTTATGCCTATTGTGCATGGAACTTATTTTGTGATGGAAGGAGCAAAAACTTCCAGCGCAAGGTTTAAGTTTCAGGCTTGGCATTGCTCACTGTTCCCAGACTTTTAAAAGCCCTGCTTTATAGAGGTCCAAGTTGCTCCCTTCTCTGTTGAGTGATGACATTAGCCTGGCTGTAGGGTTGTTGGTAAGGGGTTATGAATGATTTGAATATTCAGCTCCCTGCTTCGCCCACTCCTTTACTCTGCTCCCCAGAGCGGGGTGTGTCCCAGCAGTGCCAGTGCTATTCACACCAGCCCTGGGATGGTGAAGGACACTGCCAGCCCGAGGGGACTACAATAGAAAGTAGCATTTGGAAAAGAAGGAAATAGGATCTTGTTTTCCCTTAAGCCTTTAAACAGAGCAACACGGAAAAGATGGATAAGGCAGCACAGCACTCCCTGTGTTTCTGGATGACTATTTGGAGTAAAGGAGGAAGAAATTTCAAGCTGGATTTTGTGTGTCACAATGAACTCCTGTCTTCTAACCTGCTCCTGGGAAAGCTCTGCCCAAGGCATAGCAGAGCAAGGAGGAAAGCAGCTCAGCACCAGCCAAGAATGGAAATTATTTTCACAAAGTGTTCAGAAACAGGAGGTGAAAGCCTGTTGGCACACGCAGGGAGAGGCTAAAAAAGGCAGTCAGTGTCAATTACACAAGCTGGGTTCATAAGGCTGCTCCTTTCCTGAGTGAATATCAAGTATCCTGGCTGTGGGCTTTGGAGTAGTAAGGCAGTAGTTTATTCAGGTTCACATTATTCTGCTCATAGAATCATAAAGGTTGGAAATGACCTTTAAAATTGCAACCTTAATTACTCAGCAGGATGAAAGAGCCACATATCTGAAGAGATGATAAGCAAGCTGTACATACTTAAGAAGGGTTACTGCATGTATGGAATGTTCGTAGTATGCAACTTTTTTCTTGGTTAATGGGAGCAACATTTCTGTTTCCAGCAGAAATCAGACAGGAACTTTTTGACTTGTACATAATTTCCTTTATGCTGTATGCAGAAAAGAAAGTTTCAAAGGTGATAGCTACCTGATAGAAAATTGGTAGCAGGTATCACCTCTGCACCATGTGTGGAGACTGCCAGGTGTCCCAAAGGGGATTCCCAATTTCTGGTAGGTGGGACAGGGGCTGCCTTCATGAACCGCTGAGTTTCAAGCTTAGCTGGCGTCCTAGTTACAGTGGCCAGGACCAGTTTATCACTGTGTGAGTGTAACCAAAACTGTGTGTTCTACACCTTCTATGTAATTTCTGAAGAACTGCTAATAATGGATGGTTTGCAGCAGCTGCCCAGGGCACACCTGACGCCTCAGGCTACAAGCTGGGTGCTAAAGAACGCTGTGAGACGGAGGAGTGTTTCTGTCTTCAGACAGTGACTCAGCTGTGATAACTTCTCCCCAGGGAGGCGTTAAACACCTTCACACTCAGCCTGAGGGGTCATGTCTACTAATGAGCCATTAGGGACTGGAATAATAGGCAGCTGCAATGACCTAGACCATCAAAGATTCCAAAAATATCCCATAACTCCCAGAGTTAAATCACCCATTGTGAAACTCCTTGCCCTGGGGGAGGTACTGGGCATTCCCACCTGAACCTGAACATATATAATCTTGGGGTTTGGGGACTTCTGGTACCACTCATCGGATCTGGAGGAGGATCAGTACCTCAACAGGACTGCAACTGCTACTCTCAATCAGATTGCAACCATCATCTTCACCAAGAGGTTTTCTTTTTCTTTTACTTTGCACTCCGGGGGACCCTGTGGTACTCAGAACAGGGGCTGACAAGCACCATTCTGTTCATATCCCAGGGTGCAAGGTTATACATCTGTTTTTCTGGGTTAAAACCAGTTTTTCACCGTATCATTGTATTTATTGTAATCTTTTTAGTAAATTGTAACTCTGATTTGTAATCTTTCTTGAGCTGAGCTCATTTCTCCCACCAGTTTACCTTTAAACCAGCACAACTGGCTAACTTCTATGCACAAATAGTTAGCTGAGATGTCTTTCTGAGAAGCAACCTAATGCGCTTAAAGAAGTGCATCTCAATTAATGAACAAACAAAGTTGCTGGTAAGATAACAATTATCTTCATGTTTCTTCAGCCTTCACATTACCTTAGGCAGTACAGTAGGAAGCTGAAAGTCACTGAAAAGACTGGAAGTTTCCATCCAAAACAGTTATTTTTTTCACTCTGAAATTAAAGAATTTTCTCTTTTCTGGAGCATAAATCTTCTTGAATTTTCAAATCAAAATAGCTGCTATATTTCATTGATGCTTAGCTTATCTTATACAAAATGTGTGAATGAATGACATCTTGTCTGGTTCTACAGATTTTTTTTTTTGGAGGGCACTTTCCTTTTTCAGCTAGATGTTCCAAAATTCTTTCAATAGCTTCCTAAATTACACTTATAATACTACTAGCTAAAATATCTCTATAGAAAACAAGGAACAGCACAACACAGAGAAAGAAAACGCAAAACATATGGAAACAGCAACAGGAAAAATAGTCATGACCTTTTTATTTATACCAGGCAAATTTTCTGTTATATATTATATGGACTCTATTTTATCAGTGCCTCTGGGACAATTGCCAATACATTAGCTTAACCAATTAATAGGGAAAGCAAAGTCTACTCCTTGCTGTCATCGTGATAGCAAATTTTCCATTTAGCAAGACATACATAAAATAGTAAATCTTGAGCAGGGGGATTTAGACAGAATTGCTGGTAAATCAAGGATGCAACTAATCACCACATTACTCTTATTTCATGGAATATCTCTGTCAAACTCAAGTTATTTCTACAAACAGAAACCTCAGACAAACATATTGGTGAGTCAAGTGACTGAGATGGATATAATCAATAATTTTTTGTCAGTGTTTTTCTCTTAGTCATTTAAAGTCTTTCCAGATTGTTTTTCTGCCTAAAGGAAATAGTAATATAAGACTTGGTCTTTCTCTGAAGATGTGTGGCTTCCACAGATACTTGTCAAAAATTTCACAGGTTTCACAGAATATTCTGAGTTGGAAGGGACCCACAAGGATCATCAAATCCAGCTCTTAAGTGAGTGGCCCATGCAGGGATCAAACCCACAATCTTGGTGTTATTAGCACCATGCTCTAACCCACTGAGCTAATACAAGGAAGGCAAGGAACCATGTAATAAATACAGCAGACATGTATTAAATAGATGTGAAGCAGTCAGGTCACCCTGCCTGGTAATGGGCAAGAAGACTAAGAAAGAGATGCAAAATTAATATCTGACACAAACCCCACAGAAATCAGTAAGGTGGGGAGCACAGAGAGACTCAATTCTTCTGCTGAGTTTGGGGACTGATGCCTTACAAACAGCATGATCTCATTTACATGTAAAGTCTCACCTCTGCATCCTCTTCTGTGCCCCACACAAAGGCTTGGGAGAGAAATGCTTCCAGTCAACACAGGAATGTGCCAGGTTGTTTTAACCTAAGACAACTGCCATTTAAAAATTTCGGCCAACATCAAAGGAAAGGGACACCTACAGTATTAAAAAGAACTAAAAGCAACTAACTTAACATCTGGAAAAAATGATGCTGTACAAGGTGCATTGCATATTGCTGGAAACAGTAGACCTGCTGTCTTCTGACAGTCCCCTTGACTTCATCAGAGGCCACAGTCCAGCTTTTCCCACCATGCTCTGGCAGACCCAAGCCATCAGGGACTAAGTGGAGACTCAGTTCAACAGGGATTCCAGATATTGAACAACTCTTAGGCATCTTGGCACTTAAGGAGTGATTCCAGCACTGAAACAGATTTCTGGTGCCCTTCCAAATGTCCTGGGATACCTGAAACACTTTTCTTGACCAGACATGACACAGAAGAGACCCTGGGAGAACTGCACACTTTGTGGCAGTGTTGGAGGCCCGGTAGGGTGCTTGAGGTATTTCACATATCCCATATCCTGGGTACACGTTTGATGGCACCACACTGTGATGGCGAACCAATCCTCCCATATTGTGCATGGATGGTAGTCATCCAAGCCTCAGGCTTCAGAGAAGCTGGGTCACCTCAGAAGATTCCCATCTTTTTCAGTTAAGTATGGAGTAGTTTAGAGCCATAATTCACTTAGCTGGAGTATGTGAGACTCTAGTCCTTTATGCTGCAAGGGTGAGCCTCGCTTGTGAAATAACTGGATCAGCTTAAAGGGTGATTTCATAGAATTCTAGAATACCAGGTTGAAAGGGACCTCAAGGATCACCTGGTCCAACCTTTCTTGGCAAATGCACAGTCTGGACAAGATGGCCCACCACCTTGTCTACAGAAATCTCAACAGTGTTCAGTTTTGGGAAATCCACTATTTCCCTTAGGAAGTTATTCCAATGGCCAACTGTTCTCATTGTGAAAATTTTTCCTCTTGCCCAGTAGGAACCTTTCCCGGAATAATTTGTACCCATTGCCCTTTGTCTTTTTCATGTGACTCCTTGGAAAAAGAGAGTCTCCAATTTCTTTATATATGAGAATACAGCTATGAGGTCTCCCCTAAGCCTCAAGGCTGAAGAAACACAATTCTCTCAGCCTTTTCTCCCATGGAAAACTCCCCAGCCCTTTGATCATCTTTGTGTCCCTTTCCTGGATCCTTTCCAACCTGTCCACTCCTTTTTTACGTAGTGAGGACAAAAGCTGAACACAGTATTCCAGGTGTAGTCTCATATGCACTGAGTAGAGTGGGATAAAGATTTCTTTCTGTCTGCTGGTGATTCCCTTACGGATGCAATCCAGCATCCTGCTGGCTTTCCTTCCCACAGTAGCCTTGCAGTTCACTCCACTGGGAACCCAGGTCCCTTTCCAATGAGCTGCTCTCCAGATGGGCAGGTCCCAGACTGTGTGCATTCCTGGATTATGTTTTCCCAGGTGCAAGATGTTACATTTGTCCTTGGTGAATTTTGTAAGGTTTTTGTCAGCTCATGCTTACAGCCTTACCTGGGTCTTCCCGCAGAGTGGCTCTCCCTTCCCAAGGGTCTACTTCCCTTCTCAGTTTTATATTATCACCAAACTCCATCACGGTAGACTTGATCCCATCGTCTAGATCACTTATGAAGACATTAAACCCTGTTGGGGCAATATCAGTCCCCCATGGACCCCACTTGTGACAGCTGCCAGTTTGAAAAGGAGCAATTTACCACCACCCTCTGGTGCAGCCGGGCAGCCAGTGCCCACCCACTGCACAAACCCCTGGTCTCGACTGTAACACATCAGTTTCTCCAGAGGAGGCTGTGGGAAATCATATCAAAAGACTTGGAGAAACCTTGGATTCCTATGGTGGATAACCTAGGAAACGCAATCTGTAACTTATGCAGCTTTCCAATTCTGAATTAAGCCACTAAATTCAGATTAATTGAAATGGAAATCAGGTTTTACATCAATTTTATAGTTCTCTTTAGACAAGTGTTTCAGCCACTATATAAGGTACCAAATGTACTGCTAACTAAACATTTAAGTGAATGGTATGATGGGATTGGAAAGTCTTCAAGGGCAAAAGTCGTAGGGAAACAGAAATATACTGTGAAAGAGAAAACAACTCTAGAATACTTGATACGGAAGAGGTTTTGAAGAACAGATGAGAGAAACATCTACCAGAGAGCAAAGATAAATAATTGATCCTACCATGAACTGGGAAGAAAGATTCAGTGGCATTTTACAGACTGTGTTACTTGATTAATTCCCATGAAAGCTTTCAATATACCATGACATTCTTCATAGCCTTACAATTTATTCATCCTATGACCTCTACACAAACCATTACATCCACCTTTCTTTACTATTTTCAATGGATTTCTTCTCCTTTTAAAGTACCAGGCAGCAATAGCTGTGAATAACATAAAGAAACAACTTAGATCCAGCTATCAAGTGATTAAAGCTTATTTTGGTGAGGGTGTTGTTTTTAACTAAGAATAGCATAAAACTAAATTATATGCTCTGGATGGTAACTAATATTTTTATTTAGTTAGATAAACAAACACAAAAGAACATTCATTCTAAATAGCTTATCATTTAAGATAGATAGATGAAAATCCATGAAAAAGTCAAATTATTTCACTCCACAGTGTGCTTTAACCCTTGTCTTTCTGCTGTTGAGAACTGCATGGGATGTGAAATGCCTCTGGCTCCAATTTTAATCTCACTTGTGCTAATATAAATCCAAAATAACTGCTCTGAAACCAGTTTAAAATTATGTAATTGAGGGAAGGATTAAAGCTTTAAGGTCATTTTTTTAAACTAGAGATTTAAGTACATGGTCCCAGAAATATCAATTTAAATCAGATTAAAATTTGACTGGGGAATTTATCGTGCTGTCAGTTACATGTTTCAGTGACCTCAGTAGCGTTCAACACCTGGGTATTTCAAAGATAAAAGCCCAGTTTCTCTTCATACAAATTCTGACCTGCTGATGCAAGTGTTAGCAAAATGGGTTTTGCCCCTTGCCTGGCATTAAAATTATACTTTAATTTTTAGTTAAATCTCTTAAATTTTGAAGCTGCAATCAATGCACATACTTGTGCTTTCCCTCTTACTGATACTTTGAACATTTGTTCCATATTTTCAAGCAAAACTCAGCATCTTAGCATTTTTTCTTAGATGACATTTGGATGAACATACATCTCCTTTGCTTTGCTCTTTTGTCTGTCTAATGAAACTCGTTGACCATGCAGAGGTGTATAATAGTGGCAGTGAGATTAGTCACTGCAAGTGAATTATCAGATAAGGTCATCTTCAATACTTCAGTACAGAACTTACATCTAAAAAAATCTTACATTATTTCCAAATCTTGATAGTTTACTTGTATTTAGTTCAATCAACAGCATTTTTTGAATTATTTCATTAGACCACAAATTACTTATTATTTTCAGTGTGTCATGGTCACCTAGCATTATTTCTTCTCCCTAATTAGATGATTGTATTATTTTGAATCAGGAATTTAAAAAGGGCAGATAGGGATCCATAATAATTAGCATACATCTGTAAACTTTCTTGATAAAGTTCAGCTTTGGCTCAAAAACATTCTTAACAACCACTTTAATATTAAATTATCTTTATGTTTTCATGGCAGAATATTTGAAGCATCTGAAGTGCTTCTCTGCACACAGAGATGTTGGTACATGGTCAATCTGCTTTGGGTGGTTCACCTGCTTTTCACAACTGATGGATTGACTGACCTTGGCTGCCGAGGGGCCTGGGCTGACTGGCCTAGGGGACTGAAGGGGGGNTGGTGTACCACAGGACAGACCTCTCTGGTGAGCAGAGTCACAGTGGTAACTGGTGTGATCGTGGACCTACAATTGACCCAGCTGCCTTCCCCGCTACATTACAGAACCTGTTCTGTTTTCTCCCTGCCTGACAGACTTGGAAAGTCACATGGATGCATGTGTTCACTCTTTAAAAGTACATGGGTCATGCGAAGCCTCTGCTTTCTCTAACCAGTTTATTGGTTCCTGATCAGTGCCTTTGTGCCTGGCAAAAGGTAACCGCGTCCCTTTTTGAGGAGCAGGCTGTTTCCTTGTGCAACCCCGTCTGTGTGAGAGGTGCCTGTTTGGCTCTGCTGGAGGTGACTGACCTCCTTTGTGTTACACACCAGGTCTGTCATTATTGGGTCAGAAGCACCTTGTCTGTGTGTGTGCATGCAGGGCAAAGGCTGGGTCTAGCCCTGCCCAGAGCACACAGGCTGCAGCCACATGGCCACAGGAGCTGCATGGCTGGATTGTCAGCCAAAGAAGGCCCTCCTGATAACCAGCCCACACCTCACCCTCTGGAGCCTCTGGCTGATTGTGGCACCCTTCACTTTGGATAAGGGACCAGGGAGTGGTCAGTGAAGCAAAGATCCCGCCTGGAGGGAGTGTCCACAATAGCCAGAAAGTATTAAGAGATACACACGAGGTCTCCATTGGGCCGTAGTCTGCTCTCTTCAAAGTCATCAACATGTGATCATCTAAGTGGTGACAATGCCCTTTCTCCCCTCTTTTTCTCTCTCCTCTTCCTCTTCGCTCTTCCCTTATTCTTTTCTTCCTCTTGTGCATAACTTAATCACTCATTTTCTCTAAGTTCTGGCTACCTGACTTGAGTTGTGTGGAGTTTGTGTTTGCAGAATGTAACAAAAATTCCCCACTGTAGCAGTGCTTGTTAGTCTGTTCTGTAATCTGTTCTGATACTTTTGTGAAGTTGCATGTGCAGGTACCTTCTTGAGAACGTGGTTGTGAAATCCCACTCTTACTCCCTATAGATACCTATGTGGATGTTGAATGGGCAAACTCTGACTACTCATGTCTAGTTAAATTGAAAATTAATTGGAGATCAGTGTGACCTGTGGGTAAAAATCGGGAGGAGGAGCAGAGGAGAGGGAACCTGGGAAATGCAAAAACTAAAAATGAGTATACCTGAGTGGGGAATCTTTGTCTAGAGAAATATGAAATCTGTAACCTAAATTAAGCTAGAAAACAACATAGGTGGACAGAACACCCAGGAATAACAGAAAGGCGCACAAGTGTGTTGTATTAAGATAAGAGAGATATGTTCCACTTGTTATGCAAATTGTAACACAGATATTGAAAACTATGCACTGGTGAGGAACAGCAGAAATGAAGACAAATATCATGGAGGAGTACTGTAATAATGAAAGAAATATGACTAAAAGAAATATGATGAGAAAATATGGGGGGAAAGGAATCTGTTTAAGTCAAGCTCAGTTCAGAAAAGAAGAGGTGAAAAGATTTTAGCAGAATGGCGCTGTGGGTCTCTGACAATTTCTTGCAGTTAGAAATATACAGAGATTGCAGTATTGTTAGGGAGTAATACTGTCAGATACTTCAGTGGTATAGCATACTGTAACAGGATGTCCACATTTTTTGTGATTTGGCCTTAGACTGTGTGTGACTCATAATCCTGCATTGTTCCTAGATAACATTAATATTATTGTTACAGTAGCCTGTAATGTTGCTCATAATTTGATTTAATCAGACTCTGTAAGTCGATAGGTTAAAAAAAAAAAAAAGCCTTCAAGTACTTTTCTAAATACATTGCTATTATTATTTCAAAATAGCAAACTTTGATAAATTAGGGGAAATAAATGGTGAAGTGAATTGGACTGGCATTGGATTGGTGGTGGACCCAAAGTCACAAGTGTCAGGGAAGTATAGAATTTCCTATAGAATTGAACCTTCAGTGACAGAAGGAGTATGAAAGGGCTTCTTAAGGACAGTTGCAGGATATGAAGAAAAGGAGAAAGAAGACAAAACAGCCTTCAAAAATGTCAAAGCTAAGATGCATTTTTTAATGCTTTAATAAAATAGTTTTCTAGTACTACATTCTTCTCAATGTTTAGTTTCTTTGTTACCATTCTGAATGCCTTAAATTAAATAAAAAAGGAATAGAAGAAGAATGAAGGGAGTCCATTTCGAGAAGTGTTCTTGAGAGTGCTCTTAAACCCTATTTTCCTTTTGCTGTTCTGCATAACAGGAAGTAAACATGAAGAAGTGGCACCAGGAGGTATCTGAGGAACCCTGGAAAGTGGAAATGACATTTTCCCAAGGCAATACATAGGTGCAAATGTAAGCCTTTTTGTATCTGTCCTTGCACCTGTCATGTGGTACAGAAGGCTCAGACAGACAGGGGATGGAAATGAAGAGTATCTGCTCCCTGGAACTCATTCCCACAGCAGAAGGATGCTGAGAGCTTGTGGTGAAAACTGTTTGACAGTATGTATTTTCTCATGGTTCGTAGAGACCTTCACAGAAACAGATTTGCAAGAACTCCAGATGTGTGAGAGGACCTGGGGGGACACTAAAAATGTCCAAGCCCTGAATATGTCTGCCCAGGGATCCACTGGCTTGAGATTGCTGTATTGTCCCATGCCAGGCCAGGCATTACAGTTCATGCTATACAGATCCTTCCTGGTCACCACCTCTGCCTGAATGTTTGTCAGGGTTTTTTAGTGAGGGAAGGGAAGGAAAATAAAACCTTTGGAGGTAGAAGTTGAAAAATTCTTATTAGCACTCACAGCCTGCTCTGTGTTTTGAGGTATTATGTTGTCTAGGAAGCCCTGAGGGACAGATGTTCTCTCCTGTTTTGTATTTGCACAACACTTAACAGTGAGGATGACTAGCTCCTATTTGGGACATTTGGGAATAAGACAACACAAATGAGACTATTAACTCTTCCTCAGACAGATGCATCATCCCTTTAGTGGTTACTAAAGTCTAAAATGTACTTTGAATGAAAAAAACACCACAAAAGACACTACTAAACAAGCAAGAAACTGATTTCGCTCTAAGAAAGCTGGAGGCAAATACATTTCCTTTGCCTAAAGGAAATCTCTAGGCTATAATGTAATTTCTTATCTTATTATGCTCTTTCTCCACTAATTATTACTATTCCTTCTCGGTTAGGACTTTAATTATAAAATACCAATTACAATTTCTGCATGTTTATTGGATGGAATGGTTACCTGATCCAACAATTATCTGGAGTAGTACACTGAATTCAAGCTCACAGTTCTATCTTTTTAAAAGAAAACAAAAAAGAGAAGCCTGCCAGTCCCCCTGACTGACCACAGGAGATAATTCCTTCATACCAGTTTTGATAATAAACTATGAAAATTGACTTCTGGATATCAATTAAGGTGTTTTACAAAGCAATTCTCAAGTTTTGTTAAATTTTTTTAATGGCTATTTTTATTGAAGGTATTGGGAACTAGTAAAAAAGATAATTGCATAGCTTTCAGCATGGGGAAAAGGTAAGATGGAACATTTTTATTACACAGCTTTGAATACGTTTGATTCAGCTGTTTCACTTCTTCATCAAGTGCAGCTGCTGGCCGCAGTTACTGCCACTGGGCTACACTGCCCAGGAAATGTCCAGATTCATATTCTTGGGAGGAATGGCTAAAAGAGCTCCAGGGCAAGTTTGTATTTTAAACAGCAGTCTGGTTTCATTATGAAAAACACAGGGGCATAGTACCATTCACTTCAGAGGAAGCATTTTTTGCATTTGCTTTAATAAAGAATGTCATCCTTGCTGGCCCGGTTTTGCAATGCTTGGGGAAGTGTTGCGCCTCTGGACTGCTGGCTACAGTGAGACTGCTCTTGCAGTAAAACATGATTCAGCATCAATAAAGGTGGCAGGCGCTAGTCCTATACCAAATGTGTGGAGGGTTGAAGTCCTTCATACAAACCTTGGGGCATCACCTCTCCTTGCAGAGTCTGTCTATTTTCTGCCACAATGCTATTAAGTGTGTTCAATTCTAATTAATTTCCCTGATCTGAGTTTGCTGCCGTGTGACTGATGCAATAAGAAATCTGTTCAGGGTAATCATCATGGCCAGGCTTTGCGAACAAAGATTTGGGAAGGGCTCTACCCACACTTGCTGCAAGCGCGCTGATGGCTAAAGAGGCCAATGTGAGACAGACAAGTCCGGTTGCAAAAGGCACAGCAGAAAGTCTCCATAGGCGTTGTTGGTGAGGCACGGCTCTTTCTGTGTTGTCTTTTCTCCTCCAGACTGATTCTTGGTCATTCAGGATGCTGCCGAACTAGACTGTTATCTCTGGGTCAGTCTTGAGCGACCAATGTCCTGAACCGCCTGCATGCAGAGTTGGGTCTGCGGCTTCCAGTGCACCTTCTCTACCGTTTCGTCCCTCACCTGTGCAGTGGATTTTTTAGGTGAGGCACAACATGCGTGGAACTGGCCCCACCCTTTTGTCCTCAGATTCATTTGCCAGGGCCTAGTGAGCTTGGATGGTGGCAGCAAAGTCCTCAGGATGTAGGTTTAGTTAGAGTATCCTTCTTTTAGCCTTACAGGGTAAGTGAGCTCCATCTGCCCGGGTTTGGAGTTAGAGTTGTCCTTCTCCTAGGATGGTTGCCAGGAGACTAGCAAGCCCATCTTGCCTGTGGACACACTTTGTCTGACCCTTCAGTTGAGACCTGACTAGCATGGGAGACCCTACTGGAGGCACAGCCACCGCCAGCATAGCTCACAACCTCATAAGGGCATGCAAGCCTCTCCCCTGCAACAAGGAGGTGTCCATGGAGAAGTGTTCAGAGTAGGAAAACACATACTGGCACTGTCAGAGCCTTGCTGGCCTGGCGATGGGTGGGGATGGGTGGGGAAGTATCCCACCCTTGGTGGATTTTCCTGTGGCAATAGTTACCTGTGCCTTCCTCTTCAGTCTCCTTGATCTCACACAATACATATTCATATATGCTTTGCATCCAGCCTTGCTTTTTCAGGTTGCTTGTGCCCTGTGCCTCTAGTGAGAACTTGCCCTCAAGTTGTTCTTGCAGTTCCTGCCTTTCTACTCCAAAATACACCTTCCTACCCAGCTTCTCTTTCCTCACTTTTTGAGCTTTTTCTATCTCATTGGCAAAGCTCTAGGTCTGTAACCAGTCATACTGGGGAGAGCTCTGATGAAGTGAGGAAGGCTCTGCAACCATGATGCTTTACCCTAATGAAGTCTTTGATGCCATGCCATGATCCTTTTCTCCCTTCATGTTCCTCCTTCTCTTTCCTCTGCTGAGTACTTAACTATCTCATGACTTCTAATAGCTGTCCAAAAGTGCCTTTTCCCAGGCTCCATGTTTACCCCTGCAGGCAGGAATGCATCCCTGGCTCCTTGTCCCTCCTATTGGGGCTGGATCTGCTGCTGAAATGTTGAAACATCACCTGTGTTCCTGCACTCTGCTTTGGGATTTGCCTTTGGCACTTCGTACAGAAGTCCCCAAACTCTGCTGTTCTATGAGGAGGAAGGGAAATAGAAAAGTGAAGAAAGATGGGACCCTTTGGATGGTGTAAAAGAACAAAGAATCAAGTGGAAGTTCTGGGGAAGAAAATTAGTAGCTGGACTGAGAGTTGCAGAATGGGCAGGTTGGAAGGCCTGTAGCATGGACAAAATTTTGACACCATATTACTCAACTCTTCCAACACACACAAGACCTCACCCCTTCTTGGGGGTATCAAATAATATGAGACAGTCACTTTTTTGTGGCTTAAAATAGAGAAACCACTTGTCAGGTTTGTTCTGCAAAATATTTCCAGTTGCTGCTTCAGCCAAGTATCAATTTTAATATACAGTGTCATATGAAAACATTCATATACAAAAAATTTGATAATCTAGAACCACACAGGTTGGCAGAGAGCAGGGTTTATATGAGAGAGGTTGGTTGAATATTCTTAACAGTGCAAGTGCTTGGACGTCGCAAAGCTAATGATCATGTTGCCTAGCAGTCTGTGGAGATGCCAGAGGGATTGCCCAGCAAATGGCTGTCTATGGATGGTGACATTTCACCAAGATGAGATGTATTTGTGGACAGGAATAAACTTTTTTTACTCTGTGTTTGTGCATCTCATAGCACTGTGAAATCCTGGGCTTTTTTTGTGGGTGGCAAAGTGTTATTGTGCTACAAATGAGTAACAAAAAGCACAGCAGGAGGAGCCGATTGTAGGCTTTCCTATTAACTGTATAAATGCATATGGTTGACAACATACATCACGATTGTATCACAGCTTCTTGCATGTCTTTAGCATTGCTGTCAATTATTGCTTTTCAGTGCCTGCACTCATCCTTAAGGGGTCATGTTGTGATGGAGGCAGCGAGGCTGTTTGCCACCAGTCACTGACACCACACCAGTGTGAGCTGTCCCAGGACTTGGCATGTTGCTGATGTGTTAGCTGTACTAATTTGAATGGGACCACAACAAATGCCTCCATGATGTGGAACTCAAACTGAGCTGTATGTGGCACAGAGCTGGAATCTGGTACTGTTATTGCTGTGCCCAGCTCAAGTGACAGACAGGAGAAATCTCTGTGCTTTGGCAAGTAGCTGACATTCTTATGATTGTTTGCAGCATGCTGTTGATGATGAATAAATGAGCGTGGGTACAAACATGCTTCTGAGTTCGTGACTGGACTGCACCCTTGCAGACATGTTTCTGCCTGAACTGAGACACAGCAGTGACTGCAGCATCTCCCCGTTGCTCCTGTCTATCACATTCACTGTCTCAGTGTTCATGAGTCACGGGAATCACCGGGTGAGTTACTGAGCTCACTGGACACAGTGGGCTTCAATCTGTATGTTGTAGTATGCAGTAACTAGTCACCTACAGCTTTGTCTAGAGACAACTGTGATTTCTGGAAGCCTTCTACCGGTACTTCTGTCCTTGACATTTCTTTGCCTTTCCACCCTTTGCGCTGCTTCTCTTTGTTCCATTCACAACAAATTCCATCTGTTTGCCCTCATCTGCACAGAAACCCCGGCAGCCACAGACTCCACTGTCTGAGAGTGATTGTGCTTTGCCTTCTGTTCTTGGGAATAGTTTGAATGTATCCATATTCCTCTGCTCCCCTGCAGTCTGACTTGTCTGACATCAGCCACCCTTTCAAAACCACAGTCACAGAAATCACTGAGTTGTAAAAAATAGAGCTTGGAGGGCAGTCAGACTTCCTCAGACTATTCCTTGCTCTTTGACTAACCCTTTTGAAAACAGGCTTGCATCTGTTTGCCTGTACAGGGTCCTTATAATCCTCAAAAATCACCCTAACCTTGCACATAAGTGTGTTTACCTGTGATTTAGTTCATGTGCTGCTCTATCTTCATTGCTGATTTGCCAGTACATTTTTGGGACTCCTTACCTTTATTCCAGTGATGAACCCCTGTCTGAGTTCTTCTGTTAAGTGCAGCAAGTAGTTTGGAAAAGCTGCAGTGCACAATGCACCCAACCCAGAGAATCTGACACTGGGCTTCCTGATACTGGTCCACAAACCTGATTGCAAAACTAATTTTGAGGATTCACTTTCATGGATGAGAAAGCAAATGAGAATATTAAAGAAATGAAGATATGCTGAGGAAGCTCAGAGTAATAGACCCTCTTGCCCACTACACTGTTTATGACAGGGGCACTGGGAGATGTTAATCTGGAGGTGCATATGAAGCTGGACACCTTCTGTGGTCCATTTCCCTCATACTCCACCAGTATTAAGTATCTATGATCAGACCAGAAAAAACAAAACAAAAAAAAACCAAAACCACCAAAAAAAAAACCAAACCAACAAAAACCTGCCTATGAGGAGATCCATTTCCTCTAGAAAAAGCACTGGTATTTGGAATTTATCTACTTTAGAGAAGATGAGAGGAATTCATGTGTGACTACTTCCAAAATAAGGTTGAGAGAAACATCCAACTAGTCATACCTGCTCCACTGGGAACGCAGCATGTGCTGGAGACAGACATATCACAGACTTTCCTTCAGAAATAGACCTGACACTGTCTTAAAATGACTTAGGATTTTTCATTCCTATAAGGCTGTCTCACTACTCTAGTTGTCATCAGCTTCTCTCTTATTTCCTTCCCAAATTTATGACCAGCAGCAGGTGTTGACCTATTTCTTTTTCAAATAGTCTTCTCTTGCTGGTGTTTCACAGCCCAGCATAGAAAGCAGTCTTCCCCTTTCAGCTTCCACTTTGCCAGGCTAACCAAAGCAGGCTCTTGAAATGTTTGTATTTTTCTCTGGGTAATATGAACTACGCTTCCTTGCCTCCAGTAAAGATTTGTTCCTGTCTGGAATGGTTTTCAAATTAGCCTGAATTCAGTTATGCCAGAGTTTGAGGGCTGGGTGAAAATTACAAACTCATTTCACACAGGCTGTGTACCCAAAAAAGACTTCAGAGGAACAGTTTTTAATTACTAGCTTTGTCGAGATTTGAATTATCAAGCTGTTTGTCTCCAGTAAACAGCATCAGTCAAATTTTTAGGTGACATAAAAATGGGCGAGTCAGGAATTCATGGCTAAAAAAATGCACCAAACAACAGAAACCCCAGACGGTCTCGTGAGGATTCCTTCACCTTGGGTGGAAGTCTTGTGCAAACCACTGGGGCTTTTCTGATCTATTTTTCTTAAGCTGCAGCTGCATCCAGCTCTACACAGAAAAACAACATTACCTACTCCCCAAGGCCGATCCTTTTGCAAGCCTCACCCTCTACACCACTTCTGGACTCCACCAAAGCCATGGGGATGAGTTCAGCTTTACGTTGTCATAACCAAACTAAGGAAAAAAAATCAAAAAGTTTTCAATGATCAGATTTTGACCAATGCTCATTACAACTCTCAGCCTAGAAATATGAGATCACAGTTTGCAAATAAGCAAATAAGATCTTGGATGGAGAGAGCAGAAGAAACAGTGTATATTTTGGGGATTTTTCAATCATTTTTCTGTGGAACATTTTAGTGCTGTAGAGTCTAGTGTTGCACTACCAGGAACAGTGGGAACCTCACTTCAGCAATGCTTTGAGGGCATGGCTAGAGAGGGAGAAATTAACCAACGAAACTCTAGAGAGATATTCTCTGAACTAGAAAGAACACCTCTTCTGAAAAATTTTCGCACAACAGAGCTTTAGATTAATCTTTCTTTGAACATCAGTTGTTCATTTCATTTTATGGAAACTCACTGACCTGAGAGTTTTCCAAGACCATAGTATAGTATGGTCTTGGTATAGTATTTTAAGGTACATGACATTTCCTGATTTCATCTGCAGAAAGGTAACTAGCTAATAACACTCCATCCTCCTCCATTTTGAGCATATTTATTTGCCTTTTCATTTTCTTGTGCAGTTTATCTATACTTTAGGACATCGGGTTGGTCTTTGGTATTTACATGTAAGAAAAGTTGGTCACTTTGCAAGAGTTGTGATACAAATTAAGAATCTTTGAAAAGTTATACCTTCAGAGTGTTTAATGCCTAACCTGGAGGAATTAACTGAAAGGTTGAAGTGTGGACTCTGCAAACGTACCATTTACTGTCCATTACAAGGGGGCATGGAATGCAACAGAAGTTCTCCGTCCTTAGGAGTGAAGCAGCTTCCCTGAGAGCCCAGGTTATACATGCGCATATATGTATATATATATGGCTATGTATAAATTTATATATGGGTATGTGTACCTATGTTAGACTGAGAGAGAGAGATTTTGGTGCAGAGAGAGCATGGAAAACTTCACCCTACCAAAAGAGTTGTGCCCTCAAAAAACCCCATAAAAGGGACATCTGGTGGTTTGTGGCCCCAATTCTGGACTCTTCATGCTTTGTGGAGGTAAAAAAACCCAAACCCAAACACACTGACACTTGATCCTTGTTAAAGAAGGTAATTTTCAGAGTAATGTCTATGTAAGAGATACATTATTGTTTCTTAACAGTCATGATGTGGCAATTCTAATTACTTCTCTTGATCTTACACCACGAACTATTTTTTAACAGAACAATTAATTTAATTACATATTGTTTTCAAAGCAGCTGAGCACTCATCCGGCTCTAAATGGGCACAAAGGTTAAAGGGTCTCAGCTGTTCTGTCTGAAGGGAGGGGCAGGTCATTCCCCATGGGGGCCAGTGTGGCCCCAGTGAGCTCATCGCCTGCCCCTCCCAAGAACTGGCTGCGAATCCCGACAGCAGCTCGCTGCTTCCCAGCTCTCTGCGTAAAACAGGGATGAGGAGTGAGCGTGAGGGAAAGGAAATGCTGTGTGGAAGTGGATGAGCTCAGTCCAGGGGTAGAGCACCTCTCGGTTCTGGTGATGATGGATTTGTCTGCTCTTGGAATTGCAGCCTCAAAGAGATGGCAGGGAAGCGTGCATGTGCAATCATGGGGAGAAAATACATCAAAAAATACTCTGGGATTTTTTTGGGTAAGAGATTTGTAACTGGGAACAGGCAGGGGTTTGTTTTTGCCCTTTTGTAAGGCAGTGGTAGCCTTACTGAAGCTGAGGAAGAGTATGATGTAGGGCAAGTACAGATGCCACTCTGAAGTTTCACTTCATAAAGACAGAGTTGACCAAAAGGGAGATGCATAAGGGAAGAGGATAGGCCTTTGGGGTTTTTCGGCAGCAAACATGAAGGATGAAATAAAGGAATGGAATAATTATGTCCCTCAGAATGACAGTTCCTGATCTATGGCAATAAAAGCTGAGGAAGAGGGATGTGAAGGTTTTGAGGTAGTAGAAAGTCCTGGGAGGGATGTATGGGGTATCCTGGATGATGGCTTTGGGAGCAAAGCACAACACAAGCTTTCCCATGAGCTTCAGAGGTCCTCCAAGGAAGAGTACTCTCACTTGTTCTGTATGTTTTACAGTGAGCGTCCATACCTTTGCAGCTTGCAGGATTTAATTGAAGATTTTAATTCCCATCCTCCATGGCAGCGAGTAAGGGTATGCTTTTTTGAGAGCACATGGTTTATTTTGCCAGGTCTGTGGTAGACGCTAGACATGTGACACGGTAATGGAATTGTGTAATTAAGTCCCGAGTACTGCAATCATCTCAGACTTCAGTTTATAAATCACTTACACCCTATTGCCTTGTGTTGTAGGGGAAAGGAGCTTGTGCATTGACCTTCCAGGCTGCTTCTCCAATTGCTCAGCCTCATTGATCTCCCTGGAGGTTGCAAGGGACTTGCAGGAAAAGTCCAGTTACTGAAGACACAGGCCAAGAGGCTGGAGAGCAGGTGTAAAGACCTGCATATCCTGCATTCAGAATGTTATTCATGGGTATGTGAAGACTTTCCCACAAACCTTCATTACTCTTGCATGAGTGCATCTTATTGGAAGATCATAGAAAGAAGTGGGGTGTGTCTATTCATTCATACCAGTGGCAACCACAATAATGAGGGTAATCAAACACAAAGTGCAGTAGGCAGCAGTGCCTGCTCACAAGTGCACAGCTAGATGCGAATGTACAGGGTGTGCTGCAGCCACCCAGGATTCTGCTGTGAAAAGCTGTCACTTCATAGCATGTCATTCCAAGCAAAGCAGCCTGGAGAAATAACCCTTCCATTCCACACTGCTGTGCTTGTAGGTCCTATGAGTTGGTTTCCACATGAAGACCCTGTCACTGCTTCCATTACCAAAACACTGCCTTGTAATAGCATGAAATGAGTTGGCCTACACTGTGCACTTCCCTTCCTCTGTTCTGTGCTTCCCCTTCCCTGTTCTGTGCTAAGGTTCCCCACATCTCTACCCATGTCCCTTTTCTGTCACAGGACTTCAGCTCCCTTCCTGCATGCCCTTTCTGAGCCAGCTTTTTTGTCATTGCTGGTTTATTTTTCTATCAAAATAGCTGGTTATTTCTGAATAATGAGTAATGAATGTCAGTGTAAGGAGTGATGACCTTACTTGGGCTTCACTTGGGTGGGGAGTCCCTACTTGTGGTCCATCTGCTCAGCCAGGTAGGCATCAGCTGCTTCCTAATCAGCATGGCAAAGGGATCCCCACAATTCAAAAGGGCAGAAGCAAACAAGGAAGAAGACAGAAGGACCTTAACACTTCAAAACCCAGAGCAGCTTTTGGAGAGGTGAGGACACAGGAGTTAGGGCAACTATTTCACAGCTTTGGCACGGATCATTTCCCAGTCACCATCAGTTTATCTGATTTCTTTGTGCACCTGGTATGCAGCAACCAAGAAATCCCTCTACAAAGGTGCTGTCTTCCTCTTGTGCTCTGCAACACATCCCAGAAAGCGCCATCTTTTCACCATATTGGGACCCTGTCAGCCCTCAGCATCATCTCCAGCATGCCTTGGACTCCCAGAGAGTGAAAGGATCTGTGTAGGCTGCCTTCCTATTCTCTTCCACCTGGTACCTCAGTCCCATTGTTCAGTGCCGAACTGTGTGAGAGGGACAGTACTGTTACAGTTTGGATT
>VWZG01003071.1:821-53365 GCA_013396735.1 Grallaria varia
AAGCAAAGCAAAAGCAAAGTGGTTGCCATTGGGTTGCAGGGCAGGCTGAGCTGCAGGGAGTCTGGGTGGGAGAGGCCAGGGCTCTGAGTTTGGGGAGGAAGTGGGGAACTGAGTTATCAGGGTCCGATCCTGCGTGCTGTACCCGGTGCTGGTGGGACGGGGAGCCCCATTTGCTGCCTGGGTGGCTGAAAAGCTGCGGAGCCTCGGGAGGGAGAGAGCTGGTGTGCACAGCACCCACCAGCTCCAAAGGTGAGCACAGGAGGAGATGGTTGGGTGCCTGCCAGGAAGCGACTCTGGGCTCCAGGAAGGTGCCTTTGTGTGTGCAGGGTGCCCATCTCTCCTCTCCCGTCCCTCTGCCCCTGGGCTAGGTTTAAAAATGCAGTAAGGCTTTGCCTAGTGCCAGGGTGTGCCCCTGACACCCCCAATCAGCAAGGGTTAACACGGCCGGACAGTGAGCGAGAGGCAGGGCTGGGCTGCTTATAAGAACTGTGTTAGATTCCTCTTTGGAAAAGTTCGCTGTTGCTTAGGGCATGCCAGAAAACAAGGGGAATTTTGCCATGTGAAGTCCAATTTGCACGTTTTAGCTCATTCTTCTTCTGCGTCTTGCCCTGCACAAAATGGGGAGGGAGAAGGAAGAAACGAGGGGGGTGGGGGAGTGGGGAAGGAAAAAAAAGAAAAAGGCACTTTGCAGTGCTCATCCCCTGTCCTGGGCAGCTTGGGGTTTGTTGTCTTTTGTTCCACCACCGCTGCATTCCTCAGGGTTACAGTTCTCCCGGCCCTGGTCCCTCTCACTTGACTCCCTCGGTTCTCATTGATCGCCAGGAGCGGGGAGGCTGGAAGCGGCGGCGAAGGAAGGGAACCTCCGGCCCCGGGGTGCGCGGCCCCGCAGCCCTGCCCAGGGCTCGCACCTGGAGCAGGGGCATGAGCCGAACCCAGCTGAGCCAAGGGTGGCAGTCCGCTCGGACCGCAAGCACGGGGCATCTACCAAGGCGGTGGGAAATTCAAAGGGATCGGCCAGTTCTGGGTGAGGTTTACGTGCCATTCAAGTCAACCCCTCTTCCACACAGGCACACACTCTGCTCCAAAGCTTCATGTTCCCAAGGTTTCTTTTTAGATCAGTCATCTGTGCAGCTGCATTGCATGGATTTTGCCACTAGAATGCACCCTTATCTACGGTAAGAGAACGGATGGTTGCTTAAAAGCATTAACTCCTTCTTCGCCAAAATTGCCACACTTTAGGCTTTTGTTGCACCTCTCAGGTGCTCCTTGGTTTACTGCCTTTCTACCCCATGTGGACTCAGTAGTAAAGATCAAATCCCTCCTGTCCTTACCCCTTGCCCTTCATAAAAGAAGGCCACATTTCTAAGCTTGGTTGGGTAGTTTTTTTGCTTTTCTTTGTACCAGAGATGTTGGCAGAGATTTTATTTAATACTAGCTGAATGTCTGCTTAGATCACAGTTAACTGCAAAAAAATAGGCACCTTTAATGAACGAAAACCACCCCCCAGGGATTTTATCTAGAGGTGTTTTAAAATGGTTTCTCTAGTTGACACGTAGGACTTTTATAGCATATTAATTGCATCCTGCCTCTAGTTTTTATGAGAGTCTGCCACTGGTCTGAAGAGGTGCTTTGCAGAAAATAGCACCAGGCAGAGTGTGAGCCCTGTTCACCTGGAGATCTGGTTCTACTTTGTGAGGGGCCTTAGGATAGGAGAGAATTTGCTTTCCTCATTCTCTTCTCCACCCTGTGAGAAACAGTGTGCCCTGGATTAATACCTGATACAGAGACAGCAAGAGTATATAGAGGGGTGGAGGAGAGGTTTCACTCCCACTCCAACCTGCAAGACACAAAATGGTGAGGCATGTAGAGAACTGCCAAGCCCAGCTGCAAGCCCTGGCATGGAAGGCTTGGGCACGGCTGGATTGCCATGGGGCAGAGATCCTCTGAGGGATCCCAGGGGAAGCTGCTGTAATTTAGGGCTGTCCGGGAACTTTCTCTTGGGCTTTCAGAGCAGGCCAAAATCCAGGTGGTGTAAAGTTGTCTTGCAGCCACACTCTTTTCACTCCCATGTGCTGTGAGGACATTCATCCACAAAAGCTTGCTTGGAAACTGAGTCATATCCTCAGCCAGAAGATTACAAGATGTTAGCCATGAGATGTGCCCCGATGGCAGATTTTCTGCCATTTTATGAAAGTAGTCTCAGCGATGGGGATCTTTGGGCTACCACCTGGGATGGGGTTGCAGTTGAGCTCCTGGTGCGTGTTCTCCGTGCTCTCCACATGGTCTGTCTTTATGGCATCTTTTGCTGACACCAAAAAAACCCCACTACCCTGGGAACATAAGACAGCCACAGGACAGTGTGCAGTGTATGGCTGATCGTGAGCTGTAGGAGAGCCTGCAGCTAACAAAGATCACATTTCTCCTGGCCTGCGCTCTTCCAAGGGAGATTGCAATCATGTTTTGTTTATAAGACTTGCTTTCGTATTTCAGGGGAGTGAACAGAGAGTGTTCAGAGGAAACTAAGCTTTCTGTTAGTGTCTTCTAAGTGTATTTCATTGCTATAGGCTCTGTGTGTTACATGCGGCTCTACTGCAAAGAGAAATAATTATTTGGAAAGGAGTTACTGTTCTTAACATCTCAGATATGTCACACTTCATTATGACACTCTCTGTAATGTGCAAAAGCACTGTCTTTCCTGGGTATGATAAAGAGCCTGGAACACATACTTTAATCAGTTTGGGCTAATCTGTGTGTTTTGGAGGCACTTAGAATATCAGAAAAATTCAGGCAATCTAGAAGGATTAAGAGCTGAATCACAGGTACAAGAGCAAGATATTTTCTTCTTCTCCCTCCAAAACCACTGTCCAGTTTTTGTAGGTCTGAAACACATTAGCAAAATATTGCATTTACAGGAGAATGTATAATTTTTGTTTTCATGAGCAAGTATTAAAAACCACCAAACCGTTGTGAAATCAGGTGCCTGAAGCATTGTTCTGAAAGAAAAGCCAATACTTCAGTTCTTGGAGAGAAAAATGACAAGCAACAGAAGTGCAACTGATGGGACAAGTCTGAGACAAAAATGCAGAAAGATGAGCAACAGTAGGAGGTGCTGATATCAACACGATATTTCACTTTGCATGGAGACTGCATTGAGTGTCAAAAGTAAAACATGATTTCTTCCCAAGATATTTGCTCTTCCCTTGGACAGTGCCTTCCTGCTTGCGATGATAACCCTAACAAGTGTTCACAGCTTCATGCTGGGAGCCCCTTTCCAGCGGGATCCAGCAGCCCATCCTGCAGCAGTAGATGTAGTGGAGCTAGTGAGGGCTAGGTGGCATACTGGATACGTTGGAGAGTCACCTCCAAGGACTTCCTTCCACGTCCAGCAAGGGCTAGGCTGAATGAAATTATCTCTTTGCAAGCAGCTTTCTGTGTCATTAAAAAACCAAAGCAACCGATGCTTCCAGTGAAGACAGCATCAATGTTTTGCTTTCTAACATGCCTCATGGGGGTATCAATTTTAAACCGCATGTAGAAATGGAGTCTCCCCCCACCAGATCAGCGCCTGGGTGTTCTGCAGGGCTGTGTTGGCTCTGTTTCACATTATTAGGGCTCAGCTGCCAAGATTTCCAGCGGTGAGTGGTGTCTGAGGTGCCTCCATCTCCCAGTGGCCCACACGAATCAGCTTGGGGTGCAAAGGGGAGGGATTCATTAAGTGAGGGACATCAGATCCTAGGCATCAGGAGATACTTGGAGTCTTTTATAAGAACTGAAGCATAAAGGCTATGCTGGATGTTTAAATGATAGAGGCAGAAATAGCTCAGGGGACAGATTCCTCTTGCCTGAGCACAGACGAAATTAGTTTCTTCTGTTAACAGGGAAAAGACAGATGTTTCACCATGAGCAGACAACAGAAGTTCCCCTTTGCACCTTTCTGACAAGAGCAGGGGGCAGAGGTCATTGCACTGCTGGTGGCTCTCAAAGGGCTTGAGAGGAGTCCCTGAGTGCGGGTCGAATGGGGCAGTGTCCCTCCCCCTGCACTCGTGCATGGCCCAGCAACGAGCAGGTGCTGTGACTCTCCTGCCCCACTGGCCATGCTTGCCACAGTCATGGGCCTATGTATGTTCGTGCTTCCCTGGGGTATTGGGAAAGTGCAGTCTGGCTCTGAGGAGGGAGGCTCGATGACTGGAGGTGAGTTGCAAAAGTATTGCCAGTTTCCCCTGTCTGTGCAACAGAGCTGTTGAGGCTTCTGTGTCTTAGAGGGGACAGTGTGGGCTTAAAGGGCTATCTTTGTAAGCGGCTGGAGATCTTGTCAAGTTGCTCTGCAAGCTGGAAATATCCCCATGATTTGCTCGCTTTCCACCTCACCTTCCCTTGCTCCTTACTGCCCACACTGGTTTTTTGTTATTAATTGTTTTAAATTCTGACAATGCCTCTCCTTTGGCCTCAGGCAGATGCACTGGCTGAATCACTTTAACACACATTTGCTGAAGCAGCAAAAGCCACTATCTCTCTCTCTCCTCTCTCTCTCTTCTTCTCTTCTTCTCTCCTTCTCTCTCTCTCTCTCTCCCTCTCTCTCATAGCCTCTCCAGTATCCCAGTCAAAAGGTGACTGAAACACAAAGTAGATCTGAAATTGGCTGAAAAGGGAAAGTGCTCCCAGCTGAAGTGCAGAAAACACCTGCATCTAATAAAAACAAATGAGAAACATCATCAATAACCAGGAGAAAAAAAAAATAGTGTAAATAAAAGGAAGAGTATAAATTCAGACGGTCTCTAGGGAAGCTGAACAGATGCTCTGGCCTGCTGTCTTCTGGTGGTTTTGTCTAGTTATTTACCTTGTAGCACAGTAAAATACGGGCAGTTGTCTTATGTCTCTGGCATGGACTAAGGCACTTTAGAAGGCTTTCTGTGCATGTGGATGCCATGGTGATGTGGGACACAGAAATATGATAGATTGTTGCTGTGGCTGGAAAGGGACATATAGAAGAAGTTGTCCTAAGAAGGATGCTCTTTCTGCCCTTGTAAAGTTTTGCATGTTCTGTTGTGAGTGGGGGGGGGGGAATGATTTAGGGTAGCAAATATGCTTGGAGTTGACTGAGAATCTAGAAATCACTTACAGGGTATGCTGGGTGGAGATGGGGTGCCCTTTGCCTCTGTGATCACACACCTGCTGCTTGGCCCTGTGAGCCAGCAGTAAGCAGTACTCAGCCTAGAGGAGATGACTCCTGGCTGTGAGCATCGCCTCCCTCCAAGCCTGCTCTGTGCACGTTCATTCCTGAACCTTTGTAAAGTGCCTGAGGAGTTGGCATGAAAATAACCTCTTGGAGCTCTGCTGATTTTATTTTTTCTTTTTTCATCTTTCAGCCACTCTGGATTCTCTTCTGCTCTGTGCCTGAGCCAAGATAGATTTGGGCTTTTCATCTCTCTTTGCATTGCCATGTACCTGGAAATGTTCTTGTCTGAATCAATATCATCATGAGGAACACACCAAAACACCTGTCCAAAGGGCAGGGAGGTGCAGTTTTCATGGAGAGTCTCATGCAGGAGTGCCTGGCTGCACCATTAATGGGAGTGCCTGCGGATGGCTCAGAGGCTTTCTAGGGGTAAGGAGACATGAACGCTACAGCCTGATTCTGGAGAGCTCTCAGAAACTAGTCTTTCTCTTCTGTTAGGGTGCTGTAGAAGTTCCTAGGGACGTCCAAACTTCTCTGGGACCTGGGGATAGCAAGTACTGGCAGTTACCATTTATAGTCCTTTTGAATAGGGAAAACTCTCTCCTGCCTGTGACTATCACACCTTGATTTCTTGCAGAGCTTTCTGCTGGTGAGATGCCTGTGTGCAGCTGTCTGTATTGAATACTCACAATGAGCAGTCGTATTGTTCAAAGGACAGTTAAGATCTTCACCAAACTAATCCAGGCTGCAATGTAGAGCCTCAGCTTCCCCAATGTGAAAGGAAAATGTCCTGTCTCTGTTCAGTCCCAGACACATGCATGGAGCCTCATCCCTGAAGGCCTGCAGAGTGCTGTAAGGTCAGAAATGTGTGTAGCATTTCTGGGTCCTGCAGAGACACCAGGGACAGCAGGTTCTGTGATTGTGATGCAGGCTTATGCATGACTGGATGGAGATGGACTCAAACCAGAGGGGCCCTTCAAACCCTGCTTGGATACATCCTCTTCTTAGCCACCAGTAACTGGCCTGGATGTGGGCTCAAGATTATATCCCTGAAGCAATTCCCTGGACTTCTCCTTACCCCCACTCTATAATTATTCATAGTTATTTTCTAATGGCTGTCCTACCACTTGTTTTCTTTCTGGCTTTCTTCTTCTTCCGAGTAATGAAAACACATCAATGGCCTTTCTCCAAGAACAGTTATTAAAGCCATCACCCCTGCCTATCCCCCCTCCCCTCGTTTAAAGGCTATCAAGCTCCATTGGATTTGTGGCCAGAGTTTGCATCAAATTACTGTTTTAAGGTTGCCAAAATAAGCACAACTAGAACGTTTGGAAGTGGGTGGGGGTGGGGGTGGTGGGGTGCAGTAGGGTGGGGTAAGGAGAATAGAGAGAGAAACTTATGATCATCCCAGATCACTATTAATTACCTTTATAATAATTATACTTTTCCAAACGGTTACACTGCTGACAAGTGGGAGGATCCAGTCATGCAGGGCAACCTGTGTGTGTATTTTGGCCTTTGCTTTTCCTCTACAGCAAGTCCTTTGTGACTTGCAGCTGCTGCAGGGACACCTCTGTCCCCTGTGGGATGGAGAGGACAATGTGCCTGGGCAGGGAGGGTGGATGGCTTTGCTCCCACAAGCAGGTCCCAGATTGGCTTGCCAATTTGCCAACTTTGTGGCCAAATTTTGTTAACCCAGTCCCTTGACATCCAGAGCGCAGAAGAGGTGGGGTGCAGGATGCAGGACTAGGTGTGAATGTCTAAGTAGTTACTCAAGGTAAAGAAGTATTAAGGGATGCGGTCTTGTGACTCTGTGCTAAGCTGTGCCTCATTCTGACCTTCCAGGAACATAGTCTTGCATGGGTGGATCTAATGGATGAACACAGCAATTCAGAGTAGCTCCTGCAAGTCAGACTGTTCCTGATTTGTCAGAGGATATTTATGTATTTAGAGGGGTGTAGCAATTAGGGAAGAGAACAGAGGTGTCAAAAGGCACCTGGCTTTTCTCCAACCACCCTCTTCTTCTGGTGCCACTTTCGGAGGCCACTGTTCTCCCCAGTATTTTTGAGGAGTGATCAGAATGACAAGTCTCTCCCTTGCACCACAGCTGAAGTTATCTCCTCTCATTGCCTTTGCCTGACATTTCCCGCTTGACACCCCCTCTCCTATCCCAAGTCAGAGGTGTGAGGACCCAAATACTCATCAGAAGCAAAACCTCAAAGGCACTATAATAACACATTTTGTCATTGACCCAGTTATCTGCATTTTCGGAGCTGTCTCACTTCAGACCCATCAAAAGCTTTGGATCCCACATGTTCTCACCTGTAATGTGATATATTTGATATTGTACACCAAGTGCCCTCCCTAAAACTGCATATCACACAGGGCCCTCAGTGAAGAATAGTACCACCCACTTACCAGTGGGAAAACATTTTTATACAACATCCACTTTATCTCCAGCCTGTGAGTCCTGATCCTCAAGGGTAAGCTAAAATAATACCGACTCTTGAACTAAAATTCATAACTCTCCTGCCTGTGACAAATCACAACCTCCACAAGAGATATTAATTTTGTGGCATATTACAGCTTCCCCTGCAATTTACCTGTCCCCCAGGATCCTAAAGGCAGTAATTATCTCCCTGTCTGTCCATCCAGGACCAGCAGCCTTCTTACTTCCCCTTTTTCATCATCCTCCTCTGCTTTCCAGTTGCTGGCTCCCTTAAGATAGACAGGCCTTAAGATAACCATCACAGCAGAGACACACAAGTGGTGTTTGTAAGCCGGGGTCAGATCTCTCTGGCACTCCTGAAAAATGGCTTGCAGTGCCTCTTGTTCGCTGCTGTGTACAGTAGTAGCAAAAGTACATAGAGCAAGAGCTGTAGGGCCCCACTACCAGTCTGCTACCCTAACTCATTTACCCCCTTGGTGAGGAGAGGCATTTTCACCCTGTGAACAAGGCATTCTTCCTCTTGGTTTCCCTAGGAAGCGTCCAAACTCCCTTTGCTGCCTTGCTGGCCGCCCTGGCAGAGCAGAGCGTTGCTCCTGGATGCCCCAGTAGGAGTCCTTGCCACCATTTGGTGAACAGCCCTGGAACGCACCGGTCCGTGGTGTTGAGACTGGCCCATAAAACCTATCATCATTTAACTCATTATGAAAAGAACTAATGCAAAAGTGGTATTGAAGTAGACACATAAAAAGTAGTATTAAAGCATATGCCTAAAAAAGGTGGTTGAAATAAGAACAGATGCAACAATCCAGGAAGGCAGTGAGGGAAAACAGAGACTGTGCCCAGTACATAAATAGTGAGGCATTCAGTGTGCAACTGTCTCTTGGGCTCCCAAACTCAGAGCACACATCAAAGGCCTGAACTTGGTTCAAACCATCATTTCTCCCCCTCCCCCTGTGGTTTTTTTTTTTTATTTTTGAGGAGATAATCTCCATAGCCTCTAATGAACCAAGTTTCACAACCTGGGGCAGGCATATGGCTTTTCTCTGGACTCTTCCAATTTTTCCTTCACAGAAATGCCTTGGTAGGCTGAGAGAGAGGAAGACAGAAAGTCAGACCCTCTTATGCCTCAGAAAAGTCACTGGCAGGTTGAGCTAAGCACATGGGTCTCACAGTAGGAGCCAGTGCCCTTGTGGATCTTTTCTGGGAAACAGCATATGAGCGTATGAGTCTTGTGTTTTTGCTGCCCTGGGAAATGTAGTGACTCAACATACTCATGCCAATGGGTGACATCTTTGTGTTGGGATGCATCAGGAATTAATTCAGTATTCCCCCTGCACGTCAGGCTGGCAGGAACTCGCTCAGCCTGAAGGCATGCTCCAGCACACGTGACGTCGTGTCTTTGAAGGCACTGCTCGCAATGGTCTCGGGAAAATGCCAGCCAACTGTGTGTTGCTTGGCAAGGGGAAGGTAATTGGCAACAGGGCGAGGAAGCAGAGCCCTCCTACAAAAAAAATTCCAAGAGAGCTTCTGCATAGCTGTGGGTCTCACATTCCACTGGGATCCATGGACCTTTGGTCACCATCCCTCTGCCTAGAACAAGTCTGGTATAAATGATGCCTTAAAATATTTGGCTTCCACTAGGGCAGTTAATTTTTACATTTCAGATTGAACCCGTGTTTGCAAAATGGGCAAGAGAGGGTTGAGGGCTCAAGTGAAATGTGGACCAGCTTGAAGGGTAGACTGAGAGGACAGTGCCATGAAGAGCAGGCAATTAACAATGGAGTTAGGAAGAGAAGCAGGGATCTCCCTCTCCTGCAGCATAAGGAAGCCAGAGAGCCCTTTCTTGGTGTTGAAAGGTTGCATCAGGAAGGAGCACAGTCAGCAAGCATCCTGGCAATGATGTTGACTCTTCCAACATTCATATACCAGAGTGATGGAATCTTCCTTTGGACAAGAGCTTCATCTGTGAACAAAAGCCTATGCACAAATTTAGGCCAAAGGAAAAAAATCATGCCTCCCACATGCCTTCGTTTTTATGGCCCATTTGCACTTTTTTTCTGGAGTTTTCAGCAGCCTCTTCAATCTTCCTGCAAAAATCCCTGAGGACAGCCTGATCCAATATAAACTTTGCTGTAGCAGCTTTCCCAGGTGACTGACTCCTTTAGCTATTCTCTGCGCTCTAGCTCTGCCTGAAGTCACTACTTGTTGCCAGATCCTTGATGCTTTACTGAGATCTCCAAGTCTGTGAATAGCATGTTGCTTGATTTCCCATCTCTTCCTGGATGACCTTCCTGTCTGCCTCTTAAAACTTCAGAGTTTTCAGATCTTGTATTTTATGTCTCATTGTCCACTGAAACCTTCCTAAATCTGAACATTTCAAGTGCAGTGGTGCATGATTTTAGAGGTCACATTGAGAGTCCTGTAGGACCTTAATCTCCATCCTTCCACCTCTACTTTACTCACACTTATAGAATCATAGAATGATCTGGGTTGGAAAGAACATTAAAGGTCATTTAGTTCCAACACCTTGCCACTGGCAGGGATACCTTCCACTAGACCAGGTTGCTCAAAGCCCCATTCAACCTGGCCTTGAACGCTTCCAGGGACAAGGTATCTACCACTTCTCTGGGCAGTCTGTTCCAGTGCCTCACTACCCTCACAGTGAAGGAATGAGAACAGCTCTTCCAAATGAATGTAGTACTCTGTACATCCCAAATAGCTATCCTTGCAGACTCCATCCCACCTCTCTTTATACATTTAAAAGTTGGTTGTCTGGTTGAAAGTAGTTGTAGAGCTCTTTCATAGTTAAAGATAGGTGTGGGGAGGAACTGAGATGCCCCCAGATCTGAGAGTTGTAGATGTTGAGAAATCCTTTCTAGTGTCAGTTAACTGAGTGCTTCAGTGAGTGCTTCAGTGCTTGCAAGGCTAATGCCTTCAGTCCTCCCTCCAAAAAAGGTTGGCGTTTGCACCTTAGACTCCACTGCCTTTACAGTAGGCTCAGGAGCCCTTTGGCTGCTGGCTGCTCAGCTTCCAGGGCCAGGCAGGGGCGGGTGGCTGCAGTCACCCTGTACACCTGTAGCCTGCACAGGATGTCTTAGGCTCAGTCATGCCTGCATCTCTTCCAGCTGGTGGATGAGCCAGAAAGGCTGCTCTTTTAGCTGAAGGGGTAGCTGAAGAGTGGCCTCAGACAGAGTTTGTACTTGGGACTCTTACTCCTGGAGCTGCCTGACTACAGTTTTAACCAAGCATGACGTGTGTGGCTGCTGAGTTACCATCACTGATCTTTTTCCTCTGTACCATAACCAGTTTCCGTAAGAATTGTGAGGCCAGATCTGAAAAAACCAAAAAACCAACAAGCCAAAACCGAAACAACCAAAGAAAACCAACTGAAAAAACCCGCTCTATTGAGGGAAAAGATTAGTTAAGTGACTACATTTCCTGTGCAACAACTAGCTGAAGACATACAGGTTTCCGAATTTACGGGGCACTGTAAAATGAAACACAACGGGAAGGGGGAATGAGATTAATGGGAAAACGTCATGGTCTACTCTCAGCCAGAGCAGTCTCACCAAAACCAATGTGACCTTGCCAGTGAAGGCATGAGCAGGATTTGGCCTTGAATCTGTTAGATGAGGACATTAGCAGAGTACCAGATTACACAGCCTAGTTCTCTGAAACCAATTCTTCTAAAGTAGAAAGGATTTGTTAGGAGGCTACAAGGTCAGGAAAGCAAGATTATTGGTTTAGCAGCCTTCTGCTGTGCTGGGGACCCCAGGCGATGGTGAGCAGAGCTCTGCCCAGCATTTTACATCTTTTGCTTTGTCATTTAAAGACTTGTAAAAAGTACAAGAAGACATTCTCTTTTCTTTCTCTTCAATATTTGCACAGTTGGAGTAATTCTTACTCTGTGCCTTTTTTTTTTTTTTTCAGAAAACAAGTGCTTCAATGCCCTTATTTTCTAAATAAACTGAACATGCCCACACAAGTGCACCCACGAATATTAGCAGCCCAGAGCGCATGACCACAACAACGAACCATTTTGTAGTGCAGTCTTCATGAATATCCTGTTCAGACCAGCCGAGTCCCCTGTTCATAAACAGCTCTATAGTTCCTATTAACCAGCAGCCCTCCAGTAATGATCCATTCTGTTCAGCCCTGTACCCTTTGGTGACCTCCCAATAAAAGACCCCACTATTGCTGCGCAGCTTGGCCACAATTAATCAGCGTAGCTCAGGACTTGCAAATTACTTTCACCCTTGCCAGCCATTACTGTTGAGTGACCCTACAATAACAAATCAAGTTCTACTACTGGCAAAATAGTCAGGGTTGGTTCCACGCCCCCCGCCTCCCCCCCAAAATACCTCAAAACCGCTCTCTAAATAACTTTTTCCCTAGCCATTTCAGAAATTAAAAGGTACAGCCAGAACTTTGATTAACCTGAGCACAAAGAAATAGTAATTTGGAGGAAAAATCACTTTTAATCAGTTAGTTGCCCAATCAGGAAAAAGAAGGAACACCCATTGTCAGTCTGGAGGATCCAAGTCACAGATCACATGTATGGGACTCTTCAGTGTTTGTGTGTCCACCCCGAAAGAGGAGGATATCACCTGTTTTGTCCCTAGGCACGTCTCTTGCCTAGTGATCCCAATCCAAAGGCTTAGAAGATGCTATGACAGCTGTGATGAGGAGGGGTTAGATAGCACAGTCACATGCTGGTGCTTGAGCCCCTGCCCTCTTTAACTTGCTTGTGCAAGTCAGTCACAGCCCTTGGTTTGTGCTCCCCTCCCACCCCAGCCCCCCAGCCTGTTTCTGAAATGGTTTTGCTGGTGACAAATGGTGTGAGCAAGTCACTTTTTCCTACAGCGGATAGTCAATTTCCAGCTCTCTCCTTTATCTGGTTGCCAGTTTTCAGGAAAACTATAGGAATGTTGCATCTTGGAGCACCCTGCAGTGCTGTCAGTTTGGGTGGAAATGGGCCAGTGGGTTGAAAAGCTATTGTGAAGTCATGGGGACATGGAAATGCCCATACCCTTAAGTGTAAATATGACTGAGCACTGTTCAGTCTGCGGTGTCTGGTGTCACAGCATTGTGGTGGCATTTTCACTGTGTCCTTCATAAGCCTCTGCCAAAGTCAGAGTCTGGAATTTGTCCTGTTTCACCTTGTTTTAGCACCTGGGGTTGAAATGAATTTTAAAACCAGAGGGAAGCACAAAGGGCTGGCACACAGTGGGGTCCTGGCTCTGATCTCTCCAGAGCCACTGACTCACTCTGTGATCTTCGGCAAAGCTGTTGACCTGCTCGTGCTTTGTGCTACACAGCTGGAAAATGGAGGGGGGAAAAGATAAAAAGGCAATGGGAACTTTACTCAAAAGAGCAGATGCAAAGATTTTCTAAATAAACAAATCATCCAAGCCCTGCCACTTGAGTCTCCCCAATCCTCCTCTCTTCTTTGCACCTCACAGTTCAGGCAAGAAGCAGTTTAAAGTGGAAAGTCTGGGGCTGTGTTTTCTTACACATTCTGGATCCTCCTTTAACTGTAAAAATGTTCAAAGTGAAAACTTGACCTGGCAACAGTTTCTGAATGACCTCGATTTGGCTGTGAAATCCACTTCAGCTTTGCAGGAGCAAATTTTTATAGTCTTCTCTGGTGGAGGAACAAAAAGATTTTTATTATTATTATTATTATTTTTCTTCAAGAGGAAACTTTATACAGACTGTGTGTTATGCTTTCTCCCAGCGCTCAAGGTCAAATCAGCAGTTCTGTTCTCACTGTTCCCCACTCACTTTGTATCACCCAAAAAAATAAATCCCTTCCCTGCTCTCACTGCAGATACTCTCAGCAGCAGAGGGGAAGGACAGGAGCACAAGCAAACAACGTGACATTTCTGCCATTGCAGCCATGCACACATCTAGGCAATGTGATTGTGTAGCTGAAAGTTGCTAATTATAATTGCTACTATTAGTTCAAAGGAGTAGTAATTCATGGGAATCCTGAGCCATCCAGGGCTCCCAGATCCAAGTTCCTTACACTACAAGCCATAGCACTGGAGATATAGCCCTTTAATGGATTAACTTCAAGCTGTAACTCAAAAGTGGTCAAAGACAGAACTAGTGAAGATTTGATATCAACTTCTCTCCAGCTTGCTAGTGAGTGCAGGATCAGAAGCTGTGGCTGAACATCTGGGGCTCAGCTGGAGCTAACTTGATCCTCCTCAAGCCCCCAATGCCATAAGCCCTCTACTGAGCACTGCAACCACTTGCTTCTGATCGTTTTTGTCAGGGCACTGTATGCAGCACCAACCGTGCTCTGGTTGAGAATGAACGTTTATGTTTGTTGAAAAGGCTTCGCTGTGTGTGCCAGTGGTTGTTTGCATGTGCGGCCAATACGCCTCACACCTTGTCAAGACTCACAAGTGCACACAACACAGGACTTCATTGTATATGTGCTTGCATACTCTTACAAAGCTGAGCCTCAGGTGACAACTAATTCTGAATGATGTGTTAGAAAAAGAAACAGGTATGCAATAAGGACTAATCCTAACCTGAAAAAAATACTTCTTTTTATATCCCGGTGTGACCTTTGGACAGGAAGGCCTGGCTTCTGACACTGACTTTCCCCATGGCCAGGGGCAAGTATTAGCTTCAACTTCTTATACACTGGACTTAATAAACATTTCCTTTTAGTTAGCCAGCTCATACCTATGTTTCCTAGGCTTGGTCTGGGGAATAGCATATCCCAGGGCCATTCCCAGTAAGGATTGTGGAGGTGACTACCACAATATAGAGGAGAGAAGGGAGTTTAATTGAAGAGCCAAGCTGAACTGACTTGTGCCAGGCATACTCCAGAGTATGGTCCCTGATTTCTCAGCTGCAAGGATATGTATGGCCTGCATTTCCAAAATTGTAAATGAGACATCACATCATCAGGGTTGAGAGAGTAATGCACTGAGGAGAGGGAGGCGAGCCAAGGACACATTACAGTATTATCTTATTATTCTTTCACACTCTCTTTCAATCAAACTGTGTTCCCTATCCAGTATTTTGCACTTGATTACGGGCTCTCTAAGGGCAGAGACCATCTTCTAGCTGCATTTGTGCAGCTGCTGAAACAATGAGGTCATGTCCTTGATGAGAAAGAATTTCTGCTTGCTAGGGATGCTAATGATGCCAGGATGCTCATGGAAAGGGTGAAGGAAGACTCCCCTGCTGAGATGCTACTCAACAGCGGAGTTGAAAGTCTGTTTTCTTGTCTCACTCATTCCAAGTTGGCATGGGTTTGGTCATGCCCATTGGAGGCCTCACCTGTGTAAGAATTGCCCTTGTCACTAGAAATAACTAAATGTGTAACTAAAATGTGAGGTCAAGAGAATATTGTCAGAAGTCTCTTTAATGTAATTTTTATTAGGTGGTGGATGTCCTATTTGAGGGTTATTTTCCCTCTTAAAGGCTAATGTAGGAAAGAATCACACCATCAGCTCAGCCCTCCCTGAACTGCCGGCAGACCGTATTCACAAGGGGAATGGAGGTAGTAGGATGAGCCACAGATTACAGAGGTTGGCCAGATGTCCTGAGGAGTTTGTGAAGCCTGTTCTTTGCTATGAGTTTAACATGCATGAGGGTATGGCTGTAGCTGATCCTCCTGTGGAGCTGGAGCTTGAAATTTCTTCAAAATCGTCTCCTCCTTGTCCCGTCTCCCTTGCTGTGGGAGGCACTGCTCCATCACTGTGACATTGGTGGCTTTTGGGGCACTCTCTTTGCTCTCCTCACAGTTCCAAAAAAGCTTTTCTTCTGCAGCATCACCAGTGTCCACACTTGTCTTTCTGTCCATCTAGAGGGTGTCCTATAGCTTTTCCTTCTGCTCACTGTTTGCCCCATCACTGTGGCCCAGGGTACCTCAACCAGAGAGGCTAAGTGGGTTAGGAAGGGAAGCAGAGCAGGGAGACAGAAGTCGTAGTGGCTTGGAAAAGCCATCCAAAGGCCCCCAGAAGGAGTTACTTCTCTGTGTGCACCATTCTGGCCCATGCGCTGCAACCACCGGTAGGAAGTGATGGGTAAAGTGCCTCTATGGAGGCATAAACTGCTCTGAGCTAAAGTCTTCCTATGCATCACCCTGAGCAGAGCAGAGCAGAATGGAGTGGTGCACGGATGTTATGTACCTCTGAGAAGTGGGTGATAAAAATGGCTCATTAGGCACTGGCATGTGTCACATGCTGATCTGATTCACCCCTGGTACTCAGGGACTTAACGAAGTGGGTGAGCTGGTAGGACAAGCGTAGCCATCTCATAGTCCCGGGGATTGAAGGTTTGGGTCACATTTCTGTACATTCTGATTAACCCTGCAGCCTGGTGTGGATAGGCTAAGATCCTTGAAAAGTGGTCGGTGTGTTTGCACAGCTACAGATCGCCCTGCAGGCCGTGCAAATTGAGGCATTCATGAAAACCTCTTCCACCAGCCCTTCAGTTCTGCCTGGTAACTTCTTACAAAACACTCTGAAATCAAAGAGGAAGGAGTCATGCAGCCTCTGCCCAGGACAAGCCCCAGTGACTAGACAAAAAGGAACAATCCCCAATTAGCAGCTGGTGCAGAGCCATCTGTGCTTATACATAATCCTCTAGAGGTGGACCACGTGAGGAGAGGAGAGCCCCGTGTCAGCTTCTTGTGAAACCTACTGTGATGGCAGGAGAACAGGATAAACTTTTGGGATGCTTATGGCAGCATGAGAGTGGCCAGTCCCATGTAGGAAACATCATGTCAGGCAAAACAAGTGGGAAAGGAGGTGGTACGGGAATTTAGAAGATTTATCAATGTGATCATGATTATGTGTGGGATATTTGCTCAGCTGAGACCTGGAGAAGCTGTCACACTTGTTACATCACAGGTGACAAGTATCGGAGAGAGGAGAATGGAAAGTCCATTGGAGCTTTAGAAGATAATAACTCTCAGTGTTGTATCCGGAAGGGTGCAGGTGGAGGTAATCATCGCTGGGAGCAGTCCCACAGTTCATTGTCTTTCGTTTCCTTCTCCTGGGGAAAGGAAAACATGGTTGAAGGGGGCTTTGGCATCCATTTTGGACAGAGTTGCTCAAGAGGGCATGGGCTTAAGCTCTGCCAGGAGAGGTTTAGGTTAGATATTAGGAAGAAATTTTTTACAGAGAGAGTAGTCAGGCATTGGAAGGGCCTGCCTAGAGAGGTGGTGGATTCACTGTCCCTGGAGGTTTTTAAGATGAGGCTGGACATGGCATTTAGTGCTATGATCTGGTAATCACAGTGGTGTTGGATCAGGGGTTGGACTTGATGATCTCGGAGGTCTCTTCCAACCCAGCTCATTCTGCGATTCTGTGATTTCGCCTGCTTTATCTAAACCAGTCCACATTTTGCAGAGTCTCATCCCGTGGCAGCATTTCCACAATGCTAATCACAATTTTGTTTTGGTTTTTATTGTTGTTGAATGGATCAGGACTGGTTTTGCTTTTCCCAGAGGGAGAAGTAAGTGACAAAGAGGTGAAGTTTACACTGCATCCAGATGTGCCTGGTAGACAGTTGTGCAGTGTATTGTGTTTCTGTCTTGCACGATGTCTCAGGTTTGGACCCCAATGCTGCGGAGCAGAGCACCTCAGCAAGCAACATGCTTAGACAGAAAGACACAGAGAGAGCAGTGACCCTGGAAAATAGTGCTTTGTCCATCAAGTGCTGGGTGATTGCAGGAGACAAGCCTAGATTTTGATACTTTTTGTTTTGAGTAGTGCCTGGAGTTTTGGCCCATTGCAACCATCTACACTCATGCAGATTGTGGTGCTAGCTCCCAGGTCTTCCTTCTAGCAATCAGATTTTTTCCTGCCTGAGCTCACACTCAAGCCTGAGTGATAATACCACATTCACATGTTTTTCAAGAGCTGGATCAAACTGTAGAGGTGACCGAACATAGGAACAAATGTCCTGTTGTGCACAGAAACACTGTTGAGCTGATTTTTGATACACCCACTTAGTGCAGCCGGGGTGCTGGCAGGCAGTCTGTGTTTGGTTGGTGCTTTATGGGACTGCAGCAGGGAATGCAAAGCTGTGGGAGGTTGGGTTCTCTTGCTGAGAGCACCGTTTGTGATTAAAGCCCATAAAGTGACCAAAGGTTGTCACCTCACTTTAGCATGAGATACACAACCAGCCAGGAAAAGGTAGTAATTGCTGACTTTGCCATTTTACTAGTCTGTTTGCAGTCTTCCAGCTGGCTGTTAGCTCTTACAGTCGTGTTGTTCTCCAGGCTGAGCTGTATTAATTGTCTCAAGAGACCCAGCATCAGCTGCTTTATTGTAACCCAAACTTGTGACGAGTAATTAGTTTTCTCTCGCTGTAATTGCTAGTAGTAAAACATTATTTCCACCCATCAGAAGGTCTCAGTGTGAGAGGCAGGCACTCTTTGGAGCAGTTGTGGCAGCCCATCAGAGAAGAACTTAGTGTTTGAGACTTGAAGTGCACCTGGATTTGCTGGTGCCAAAACCAGCACATGATTACATAGAAAGATGGGAGTTGACATCTCCCTAGTAAAGATTTGTAAGGAACTGGACTATGGCTCCTACCTGAGTCAGTTTTGAATAGATTTTGAGCTGTGCAGGGGTCAACTTCCCCCCCGACTTGCAGCCCTCTTTTCACACCCTACCTGATGTCAGTTTTCCTGTTGGGTTCCTATATTGTGCTTAGGTTTGGTGCGTTCCCTCAACCATGTGGACCTGAGAGATTTAGCAGCATTTTCATGTGTTTACAGTTTTTAAGCTGCAAGATATGCAAGCTATTATAAACAGAAGGGCCCAGCCAAATCTTGCTGCTTGACTGAGCTATCAGCCTCTCTAGATGTGTAGGAGAGGCCATCCTTCCCTCATGTGTATTTGCAACACAAGGGAGAAGATGGAAAGCTTAGTACCATATTATTTACTGAAGAGTGACAGCTAATTTGCATTTTAGCTAAGACATCCAACAGCAAAATGCAATTGCTTTCACATACACTTCAGGATTCCTACTACATAATCTTGGACACATGGATTTGATGGACAGTGAATCTCACTGAAGCCCATTACAAATAAGGAAGAAATGTGATGAGGCTCCAAGGAAGTTTTGGGTGTTTGTGTGAGAAGGTTTGCATTAAGAAAGACTCTTGCAAAAGGTATCCCCATGTGAGCTCAGTATTCTTCCACCAAAAGGTTTGCCTGTGCCTCTCCTGTGAGGTGCCCAGTTGAACAGTTCTGTAGGTGGATGCTGAGAGATGGACAGGAGGCAGCTGTCTGAGAAAAAGACTCCTGAAGAAAAGGCTTAACTGTGGGATGAAGGATCAGGCAATTGAGGCTGTGCTCATTTTACTCTGGTGTCCTCATTTAGAAATCCTCCACTTGCTGGTCATTTTAAATCTTGTGAGTCAAAAATAAGATTTTTAAAATTTTACTTTCCGTATTATCTAGAGAAGCTGGTGTAGTACTGTCTGCATTTTTTTTCTTTTTCCCCTGAGGACAAAAAGAGGTGTCCTGACCAGAAGACCTAATTTTGGTGTGTTGTCAATCAGGAATGACAGTGGAAATCTTTGTGTTTCATTATCTACTTTAGTTCCTGCTACAAGGAGCAGTCTCTGATCTGAGTGTGTTCCTGCCAGACCAGGGGCCTCAGTGCCTCTGGTCACTGGTAGCCAGCTTGACACCCAGCCATTACTCATGACAGATCTTTGGGCTGAGATTCAGGCTCAAAATCCTTCTGCTGGATAAGAGCCCTACATCTCACTTTGAGGACTGTCACTTTATTTTCCTCACCATCAGCTAACTCAAAAAATCCTTATGTTTTGTCCCTCTAGGCTCTTGTTTACTGCTGGATGTGCAGCTCTGTGCCACCCCTCAGAAGTGACTTAGGAGGAACACAGCTAATTCCAGAAAGCGCACCCTGCTCCTGCTCTTTCACCAATTAATACAGAGCAAAATCAGCACTCACACACCTCATGCAGGGCCACAGTGTCTCCTTTCAGCTGCTGTTTCTGGGGGTTGTGTGTGTCCAGTGTGTCTGGAGGTGGAGGCACACCCTGTGGAAGACATGATAGGACCAACTGACTGCACCTGGGACCATAACTAGCCACAGTTGGATGGGTTTCTGCTTTCAGACCAGCCTGCTCCAGCCAGCTACACGCATCCTCCAGGCAATTTTAATGTTCCTGGAAAGTCCTCCCAAAAACAATCACATCATCCAGATCAGCCGAACATGTGGCCTACTGAACAGCTGCCAAAATCAAATCCATGCGCCTTTGAGAAGTGCTGGGGGAATTGCAGAGACCAGAAGGCGTCATGTTAAACTCAGAGAGCGAGACACGCTGTCTTTGGACAAGTTTGTCGATGAGTCTGCCCTTGGCAGAAGTTAGCAAGCCCGTTTGGAGAGGAGCACTGAGCTGTGGTGCAGGAAAGTGCCCTGGGCAGCTCCTCTGCTTGCTTGTTTTTCCTTCTGCCTTCACTTTTAGTGCTTAGCCCCTCAGAGGAATGTTGGCCTCTCAAGTCTAGTCTCCCCAGAAGAGTGCAAACTCTGCTGAGACCACCCAGCGGAGGGGCTGAGTGCAAGGGAGCCCCTCTCCTGCTGGGTTTGGTTACCAGAGCCTGTCTTGTCCTTGTTCTGTCAATACAGTGCTGAGAACAATGGGACCTCAGTCCCTGCTTTGGTCTTGAAGTAATGAATAACAGCATCATCAGCTGAGGCAGTGTGGCCATATTTGGGGAGGATGCACTATTTTCTTCCAGAAAATGAGTCTGTGGAGCAGGTCAGCCCCTGTCAGCACTCTTGATTGTGAAACCTGTGTGACAGTAATGTGTTGAAGACCTTCATACCCTTCCTCTGCCTTCCCTCTGCACTACACCCACTGCATTGCCCTAGACACTCATGAGTGGTTTTTTAATAACCAAAAATATCAGTGACCATCAAGAATATTTTGGAGGACGTGATATTCCTACCTCCTTATGAACAACAAACCTAAACCCAGAGTTTTTCCTAGTTGCTTTGTCAATCAGGCTTTTCTGTGCTAGTTCTTGGGAAAGGAGTTAGTATATTGCCATTGAAGTCTTACAAGGAAGGGATGAAAAACACATGTCCCTTCATCCTTGCAAAGAACTTACCTGATAACAATCTTCTCCCATCACTGGTTTGTCAGACTTACAAGCCAAAGGAATGTTAGCAAAGGGGAGAAAGGACAAGATGTCAAATCGCCCATCTCCCCCTTTCCAACCTCCCTTTCCACCTAACATCTGCCAACATAGGGCTGGATGCAGAAAAAATAAAGGCTACGCCTGCCAGATGGCTATGGAATAATGGTACCATTGTAAAAATTGGCCAGAGCAGCTCAGACAGCAGCCCTGCCACCCATCACAGCGTGGGACAAGGGCTCAGATGGCTATCATTCATCTCCAGCCATAAAGTAGGATCTTCCCTCCGAGACCTGAAAGACACCTGCCAGGTGCAAAGCTGTCTGCAGTCTCCTGATTTAAGTAGGAGTGGAGGGTTCCTTGGCATCTCTCTGGAACAAGCATTAATTATTTTGGTTTTGTTATTGTGGGGGTGTCAGGAAAGGGATGGCTCTGATTGTTGCAGAGAGAAAGTGCTGAAATACCTTCTGTAGGACCTTCTCTGGGCTCTGATTCATTCCTGGCTTTCTTTTTTCCTTCCATATTTTCTGGTCATTTGTGCTTTCTTGCATTGCTGTCGCAGAGGAAAGTTTTTTATATTTGTTGAATTTATACTTCAGTGACTCAGCAATGGGTTTAACCATAAACTCAGTTGCCCCGAGGAGATATGGATGGAAAAACGATTGTGCATGTGAGTATATGTTGGCAGGGGGCAACTTCTTCCCCAGCCTCAGCTATTCACACACTTTGATTTAGGAATGCCTGAAGAAAGCTTTCTTACTTCCTCCTTACTCCTGCCGAGCAGAAGCAGGACCAGACATCGTGTTCCAACATGCTGAGCCATCTCCCTCCTTTGTGTTCAGCGGCTTTTCTGTGGGTGCACTCGAGGAGATCTCGGAGAACAGCACTCCCAGCCAGTTTGTAACTCCGAAACACGTCAGCTGATTACTATCTTGTCTCAAATACCTGTCTGGTACAGACCATGTGTGGAGTATTAACTCTGTAAAAGAGGGGCTGGAGCACTGGAGCAGGATGGACAAGAAGCTGAGCTTTAACTCTTTCACTGCAAAGGTGCCTGCTCACTGGTTACAGCTACCATTGTTAGCAGTACCGGTGCAGAGGGATGCAAACCATTCATGAGAATGCATGAGGACAGAGGAGGACACCTATGAGGTGGACACCAAATAGAGATGAGCGACCTGTGTCAGAATCAGACAAAGTAGGCAGTTCCTCTTGCAGCCTGTAGTCAGTCTGTCATATGCATGGCCAGAGGATGTCATGGATGGAGAAGAGCTTGCAGGGAACTCTGGATGAGGTCATGAAGAAGAAATTCTCTAGGAATTAATAAACTTGCAGAGTTTGACATGCTTAGGTAGACCTGGGGGGGACAGCATATTTTCTTGTACTGTTCTTACTTTTTCCGTGTTGCAGGGCCAGATGTACATGTGGTCAGACCCAGCTCAGCTGCCTAATGTTCTTATACAATCTTCTAGCTTGTTGGCAGCTGCCTTAAGCTGAATATTGCCTGGTATAGGCCACAGACACTAAGTATTCCCTTCCTGGAACTGCCATGAATGTTCATAGAGAATACCAAATATTTCCCTCTTGGGAATGAGGGGGAGAAATGTTGTTCCATGATAAGCCAAGATGCTGGCCGCAAAACAATGTTGCTTAAACGCACTGGGGGCAGTTTCCACACTAACCATGGGAGCTAAATGCTGTCCTTCGGTTCCTCATGCGCAAAGTGTGCGCAGTGAAGCCTGTTTGCCGGTATAGGCTGTGTGGCACTGGGTGGCTGCACAGCCTCACTGCCTTCTTAGCGTTTTGCTCCCACCGGACTGTATGTACGCAATGTCCAGACAGCTGTGTGTAATCCAGAGCCTTCTGCTCCACAGTGAGTAATTAATAAGCTCACCCTGGCTCATTTATTGGACCTGGCACTGCCATGCAGAGGCACCGCAGGGATTGTCAGAGGTACAGGGAGAATAGTCAGGGGACACAGCAGGGATTTTGGGTGTTGGATGATGGGAAATGTGACCTGCCCCAAGCAAGGGTCAGACTCCTCTCATCTGTGATGTTATTGGAGTAGCAGGTAGAAGATACTGCTGGCAGTACCCCCAGGCATACCCTGGCTGTTAGCTCAGGACTTAGTACTAAAATGATCTCCTTTTAGAACTTTCAGGCATTTCTGAGCACTTTCCTCCTGTTCTGTAATCCTGTTTAAGATTAAACTCTGTAATCACTTGGAAATGAAGAGGCCTAAGTCCACTTCTTAATGCACCCTGAGAGAGAAACTGATATTTCTGCCACAGAAGAGCCTTGTATTCTCCTTGTTCCAGAGGAAACCCACAAACCCAAACCTTATGCAACACATTTGGCAAACACGGCTGTGGCAGGGCTGTGGCTTTGTGACCGGATGAAGTGACACAGGGTGGGAAAATCCCCAGAACTCAACCAAAGTGCAAAAGGGACAGACGAGAAAGGAGAGAAGGCTGCTATTGTGGGGACAGGAAACAAGAAGACCTACTAACAGTGATAGCTGTGAGGGGAAAAATATTGCCTCAAGGAACAGCAAAATCACTGTGCTGTCCCATAGGCATCTGACACAGCTCTGCCAGAGAGGGAATAGCCCAGCAGGTTAGAGCAACAGGATGAAATGAAGGTGTTCATCCAGTGAGTGGTATGGTTCATGTTACATTGGAGGGCAGTCTCAAGAGGTGGTTGATCTCTAAATTTAAACTGTCTAGTATTTAGATACTGTATACACTGTATAGATCCTAGTTCAGGCAGTGGGCAAAGATGTGTATCTCTAAGGAATGTTTATCCCAGCCTATCCCAAAGATGGAGGGTATTCCTGATTGAAAATGCCTACTTTTCTTCATGAACAGAATAATCTAGACAGCTACTTAATTTCGGCACCTAATTTACAAATGGCTAAAATTGGTGGGATGAACATCAGTGTTGATAAGAATGAATCCTTCCAGCCTTCTCCATCAGATTCATTATGTAAATATTCTCCTGCACTGCATTTAAGAAGATACAAAACTTGTTTTCACCATGTGAGTAACAATAAGTACTTGACAAGACTGCAGAGGACCCCAAGGCCTTTGTGCTGTATTGTTGACAAAAGAATTACCAATGTGGACTATTTTCTTCTTTCCTTCGCAGCTAACAGAAGACACAACAGTTTTCCAAGAGTTCTGTTTTTAATGTAAATGTGTCAGTTGTTTTTTTTTTTTTTTNNNNGACAGAGCCTTTTATGAAACTAAGATTTTTAAAGGCAGCTTCAGTATACAAATATCACCACAAATTGCATTTGTATAACTTCTACAGCACGTATCAGCCTCTTCTGAATACAAACCCCCATTTTCTCTGTGGAAATATTCCTCATGTTAGTGATGGGGACCACTGTGGGGTGTGGAGCAACTGAGGGCTATTAGTTTGATTAATGTAGCACAGCTAGATAGAAATGATATGCATTTTAGAAATAGGTCAAAAATGCTCTCAAGGAAAGGGCAGAAAGGCACCCCCAGTGTACACAGGCTGGATCCAATGTCACAGAGATCGAATTAACCTGAAGGAATAACATTATGTGGTTTGAAGAAACTAAGGTAGGATGCGTCAGTTGGTGGTCTGGGATGGGATATCACAACCACTGCTTGGCTCTCCACAGAGCCCCACTGCGATGAACAGGGCAGTCCTGTCCACTTGCTGTTCTTCACCCTGGAGCATTGACTCAGCAACATCCTAAGGCAGGTGCCAAAATTTCAACCTTATGAGTAGTCCATGGGGTTCACATGAAGATGTGACAGGAACAGCTCGCATATTTCAAGCTAGGCATGTGCTTCAGGAAGAGGTGAAAATCCTTCATTCTGAGAGTGTGATGAGGGCATTAGGTGCACTTCAGTCATAGTTTTATATTCCTCTCTTGTACTGTATTTGTCAATGATCTGCATCAGAGGGCTCCTTCCTAAGTCTTCTCTACATCAATTCCTTCCCTGTTTCTGCTCTAGATCTTTCTTGTTCATATTATACGTCTTCTGAGAGCTGGTGATTCAAACTATATTTGAGGTTAGGGAGTGACACTGTGTACACAATGGCATTTCAGGCCTTTCAGTCATGTCTTGTAGCCTCTTCCGAAGAGTGATGTAGTCCCTGTTGCACACCAAGACCTTGAGGCTACAAAGGAATCTGGCACAAGACTCAGGGAGCAACTCTCCATATTTCCCTTTGGAGGTATTCTTTTCTCAGCACACCTCATTTATGTCTCACTGAGAAACCAGTTTGCTTTCACCAAGGTCTGGGGAACTTGTTACAATTTCCTTAGGGATTTACATGTATAATATACAAAAAAATATGACTATAGCTAGGACAGAAGGTCCAGAACAACACTGCTTAAGTATTTCTGGTGTAGAAAGAAGGATGTTCTGTCAATCTCAAACCACAAAAGGGATTCAGGAAGAAGAATGCAATTTCTCTGCAGTAACTCAGCCAGAAAACCAAAGCTAATGTGCTTTTTCCTACTAAATACAGGCTGGAATCCTTCACTGTCACAGACCGATGTGGTCTTCACTTAAGTCCTCAGTCCTTGGGGTGCTATTGGATCAGAGGGAGGGTGTTCACTTTTAGGCCTCACGCATGGAAGAATCTCCTGGGACTTTCTTTTTTGACACATGTGGATGTCCTAAGCTCAAACTTGGAATCTCACAGGGGAAAAGGACGCTCTGAATTATCGCCTACTCCAGGGCATTCTGGCTTCAAAGGGGTCCATTTCTCTATGCAGGATGAAGTAGCTCTCTGGAGGTATGGAACAGCCTCCTTTTACCACTTGGTGTTTGCAGGGATATATGCAACTCTCAGAAACACTGTGTTCTGACTCAGGAAGATTAAGTGGTGGTGTCTCTGAGGAGTTGTGATGAGGTATCATCAGGGACAGAAGATCCTGACGAAAAATATTTGAAATGCAGTCAGTCTGCATGACTTAAGACAAAAAGCATCATTCACACTCACGCACATCCAATTGACAAGGCCTGCCAATACCCACACAACAGCTCATACAGATGGATCCTTTTGCAATGACTGAAAACATACTAAGAAGAAAAGAATTTCAGTTCTTCTGTTAGCCTGAAAACACATGAGTTTTTAGAGGAACTATTAGTATTCCAAACATATGGAAACTCCTTGCATTGCCTGGGGAAGCTCTTGGCTTTCCAGTAGAAAAGCTGTTAAACCAGTAATGGGGAACTGGGTGTATCAAGTGTTTATGAGTCTCCCATCTGTAGGCCAGACAGAAACATCTCATGCTGAGTGTTTTGCAGTATCATCAACCCATCTGTAGAACTGTCTGTTTGACACCAGGTATGTGATGGACTTGGCAAGAAGCAAGAAAGAAACAAGGATGGCGGGGTGGGGAGTGGGGAGTGAGAGGTGAAGAAAGGAAGATGGGTGCAAGAGGAAAAGATATAAGGTGAGGAATGTTTATAAGCCTGTTCAACTATAACAGAACTGAATCATTACATTTCTTCACCCAAGTCCTTCACTCTCAAACTCATAAACTAATTAGAGAGGTGCATTTTACAATTCCCTCACCCTACTCCATTAAAATCCATTTTTTCAGCTGCTCTGGCCAAATTCTGAGGAGGACTCCAACTACGTGTTTGCAAAGGAAAGTGTTAGTGCATGGGATGGCCAACTACATACCTGGAGGGAGACAGCTTTTACTGATGACAGAAATAAACAGCAAAGTAATTTTTTAAAATTTTAAAAAAATTTTCTTCTTCTTGGCTTTGGGCAGCGATGAACTTCCCACCCTCTGCAATGCTGTCACCCTGAAAGATACAGACATCTGGCATGCAAACAAATTACTGCCCAGGCAAATGGCAAATGCTGTCTTGTAGTTAATTTTTTCAGTCTCCCCTTCCCTTCCCTTCCCTTCCCTTCCCTTCCCTTCCCTTCCCTTCCCTTCCCTTCCCTTCCCNTTTTCTTTTCTTTTCTTTTCTTTTCTTTTCTTTTCTTTTCTTTTCTTTTCTTTTCTTTTCTTTTCTTTTCTTTTCTTTTCTTTTCTTTTCTTTTCTTTTCTTTTCTTTTCTTTTCTTTTCTTTTCTTTTCTTTTCTTTTCTTTTCTTTTCTTTTCTTTTCTTTTCTTTTCTTTTCTTTTCTTTTCTTTTCTTTTCTTTTCTTTTCTTTTCTTTTCTTTTCTTTTCTTTTCTTTTCTTTTCTTTTCTTTTCTTTTCTTTTCTTTTCTTTTCTTTTCTTTTCTTTTCTTTTCTTTTCTTTTCTTTTCTTTTCTTTTCTTTTCTTTTCTTTTCTTTTCTTTTCTTTTCTTTTCTTTTCTTTTCTTTTCTTTTCTTTTCTTTTCTTTTCTTTTCTTTTCTTTTCTTTTCTTTTCTTTTCTTTTCTTTTCTTTTCTTTTCTTTTCTTTTCTTTTCTTTTCTTTTCTTTTCTTTTCTTTTCTTTTCTTTTCTTTTCTTTTCTTTTCTTTTCTTTTCTTTTCTTTTCTTTTCTTTTCTTTTCTTTTCTTTTCTTTTCTTTTCTTTTCTTTTCTTTTCTTTTCTTCTGCTCCAGCACCTGTCTTTGTAATAAATTAGTGGTCCAGGGCCTTCAATTCATCCCAGAGGGAAAGAACTGGAAGGTTACAGTATGATGACACCCCCATGGCTAACAGCTAGACTCATAAAACATGTTCTCATTAAAGAATTTCAGTTTTTATGATGGAAACCAATCTATCACAGTCAGCCATGGGGTCTTAAATACAATTTCATTTCTACTAAAAAGGCACTGACCGTGACAGTATATGGTCGATATATTCTGAACATGCTTCATGATCTTTAAGTGGCAGGGATGTTTACAACTGCTCGTGAAATCACTGACAGCTGTAAATACCACACAACCATCCTCACTCTTTTCTGATTATTGAAACAATGATTCTGAGACGGAGAGAGAAGTAGATCCAGTGGGTTTTAATCAGTCTGGACAGAACTGGCCTGAAGTTATACAGCAAAGGGAGGACAGCTGAGAGTCCTCCTTCAGCTTTCCTTTTCTTTCACACTTCATGTGTGTGACACAGTTCTACTAAAAAGAGAGGTGATGTGAGCAATCAAAGTCCTCCTTTTACTGAACTGTAGCTCTAGTGCCAATACCAGTGCCTTAAAGGCCATTTGCAGGAAAGAGGGAATCACTTGTGACTGTTTCCCAGGCTGATCTGCCCCTCTTATTCTTTAAAGGATAGTTTTCCAACCTTAGCTTTTCCACAGAGCTGTGGATTTTCTGTCTTTGAAAGTGAGGCAGAGGATAAATGCATCATATTTTAAATGGATGTTGTGAATGGGGTTTATTTATGGCCATATGTGTTCATGAAGTTCATCATAAGACAACATTAAATTATTTGATAAGCTTCATAATCAAAAAGATAATCCTTGTAAAGACAGGGGGCAGAAAAATGAATAGTGATACTGAACATTGAGAACTAGGAAACACAAGGATCAGGTGTCTCAGGATTTCAGAGATCTAACAGGACACTGCCTTCCATGTTATAAAGAAGGGAAGTTTTAAAGATGGATTTCAAGGAAGATAACATTGTAACTGTAGATTCATATTGCACTCCATCAAGGGATGTGGGAGCAAAATATGAAAGATGTCTGAAAATGTTAAAAAAAGCTTTGTATAACAGTTGATCCTTTTTGTTTGGTTGGTTGGGGTTTTTTGGTTTTGTTTTGCTTTGTTTGTTTTTTATTTTTTATTTAAGGCTGTGATTGCTGCCAGGCTCACCCAGTGCATCCTAGCAGTCTTGGCTTGGCTGTGCATTACTGTTGAGCTGGGGAATGGCAAGAACTGAGTGATATGCACAACACAACCAAGAGAAATATGGATTCATATCGGCCTTCCAGATCTTCAAAGTACTGCATCAACTGAGGCTGATACTGGTGAATGGTTTGGAAGCAAGTCTGATTTGTTGCTGGCAGGGTTTCTGTCTGAAACCAAGGAAAGCTGGTGAAATGTGAGTGTTTGGAACTGCTTGTCAATGGAAGAGGAAGAACAGATGGTATCAAGAGACTTCAGCATCTTGAGACGACTGGTTAAGAGATCAGGAGCACAACTAGTGTTCTTCTTTACCCTTCCAGTTGCAGGGAATGATGAGGAAAGAAACAGGAAGGGCCAACAGTTCAATACCTGGCCCTGAGCCTGGTGTCACCAGCAGAAGGTTGGGGTTTTTGATCAGGGGTCGGTTTACATGCCTGCTGACAACAGCCAGGGTACACCTGCCTCACAGGGATAAAATGATCTTTGCACAGGAGTTAGGTGGGATCTAAAGGTCTTTTCTAACCTAAACAATTCTCTGATTCTATGATCTAATCCAAAGAGGGTAAGCAAGACTTGCCCAGATGTGCTTTTTTTTCAAAACTGCCACTTTTATTTATTGTAACAGCAGAAGAGCTCACTCTTGGTCACAGAGAGTGAACTTTATTTGTTTCTTTTCGCTGAGATTCCAAGCTGAAGTTTCATTTCCAATGGGTGGAGTGATGAAACACGTATTGCCTCTACTATGTCTAAGCAGAGAACCTCCATTTCCAGGGCTGTCAACTGAACCTTCTTCACACTATGGAGAGCACTTCATAAATGCAAAAAAAACCCCAAAAAACCAAAGAAAAGTGAAATGTGATCTTTTTGGAATGGGGATGTGTCCAAAAGAACTGTGCTTTGGGTTGTACAGCCTTCACAAGGAGTCAGAACAAATATCCAGATTTCTATGTGAGACCAAACAGAGTTGCTCAGTCCCTATGGAGATGAGATGTAGAACTGGAGAATGTAAACAGATGTGGAGACATTTTTATGCATTTTTTAACAGACAAATGACTTTCGTGCTGCTATATTTTAGAGTACACTCTATCTTCTTATCAAAAATATGATGCAAAAAGCAATAGTCACTTCATTTCCATTTCTCAATCTGTCTGGAGAGCAAAAGGCACAGTCATCTTGTAGATGAGGTAACAACAGTGCCTAGCAAATGTCGGGAAGGACTTGGAGAGATTAAGACACTGAAGAAAAAGGAAAGAACTATCAAGAAAGTGAGAGAATGAAGCACTGTTTTAGACTGAGATCTTGAAATAGCATGTATTTATATATTCTTCCAGGTGGGTTGATTAGTACATGAGAGATTCCAGCACAGCCTCATCCTTCTGGAAAAGAGAATGCAAATCATGTGTATCCAACTAACCCCATATGGATGTAAAGATTCCATTGAAACAAGAAACTATGGGATACAAAATAGGTAGAACTTCAGATTCATAATCTCTTGTGCAGGGGAGATTCACTCCACGAAAAAGGTAAGGCTAAAACAATAAAAGGCTGGAATATTCTCAGCATCTGTGGAGCTGACTTCTGAGTGTGAACAGGGGACGTGCCAAGAACCAAGAGTGTCTCTGTAACTAAGGGTACAATGGCAAGGCCTGTTGTTCAAGGATATCTCAACCAATTTCAGCTAACCAGTGTGGTCTGTTTAGGTCAATATTATGAACAGCAATAAACAAGAGGACACTGTGTCTCATCAGTCTCATGGATATAACTTTCTGCTTACAGCTGTATTTGGCAAAGGCCTGTAGATGGTTATGGACTTTGAGTCAGTGGCTGGGCTTGGATGGGAGCCTTCTGGCTTAAAGTCCTGCACTCTAACCATTTAATCTCTCAGCCCAAAGGAAATTGCGGTGTCCCTTTGGGCCCTTGGTAAGACACCACAGCTTTGTTTGTTGAGTGCTTAGCTTTTGATGGGGGGATATTTGAAGGTTTCACAGATGGCAGTCAGTGACTCTCTGCCCTTTTTCTACGTGGAGGCTGCCAATGGATGGCAGCAAAGAGGCAGGTGTTACAGGGACATCAGGATATGAATAGAGGGGGTATGTGCAGTAGAGGAAGTGCTGGAATTGCTTTTTCTCTGAAAGAAAGTCATACCATACTGGCAAACAAACTATCTGGAATACAATATTTTCTGCAGTCTAGTGGTGCTAAAAAATGCTGCACTGGCATCTCTGCAACATGATAGTCCAAAGCAAGAATACGGTTTGTTATTCCATCTGTGGCCAGGAGGACTTCGTGGTGGTGGAGGAGATGTCCTCAGCTATGGCTGAGTGTTTAGTTTCCATGTCCCTTCTGTCCTCGGATAGCAGTCAGCAATAATTACTTTGGTGGTTTCTACTCTGCAATTCATAACCTCTAGGGACTATACTCAGCTCCACAAATTCGTTCCATGCAAGCCCCTTGTAGCAGGATGATGACTTCTAGTTTCTGCTGAACTTGACGTAGGTTCACATGGGAAAGCTAGGGAAGAAATGCCAGGTCACTGGGGTGGCCAGTGCGAGGCCAGCTTTTGGTAATGAGGCGTCCACATTTGGAAACAGTCCTGAAGTGACGGAGTAACAAATATAATGATCAACCTGAGACATGATTTCGTGAACTACCAGCCATCAGATCTAGATAGGAGAGGAAAACTGATCACTGATAACAACTGTTACACACAGGAGTGTTAAGTGTCTCTCCTGATGACACAAGAAGGTGGGCCTGTGTCCTATAAATCTCTTGCAAATTCCTGTTGTCTAAGCATGCTTTTCTTTAAAACAAGAGAAGAGGCACTTTCTTTTTGTTTTCTTGTTTAACAGAGCTCCTGTGCCTGACATAATCTTTACACTTGCCTCCCCAGTTAAGTATCTTTTTTCTTTTCCTTCCCTGGTGTTTGCATGAACTTGGTGAACCCTCATCACGTGTGGCAGTGTTTATATTTGCACAGGCTGTTCTGCGTGTCTCTGTTTGTGTTGCCACCACATCTATATGGCTTGGCAGCAGCCCCACGGCTGTGTTTCAGCTGCATATAAATCAGCTTCCCTCCATTCCCTGGTGTTTCCATCTGTCTGTCTTCCCTGATTGCTCTGAAATGTTGCAGGGCATGGAGTTTAGCCCATGGCTGAACACTTCAAATAGAGGTGGCACAAAATAAAACCTGAGCTGCTTCTTCACAAACTCAACTCATCAAGATATGAAGGTGTGGGGTGTTTATGTTTTTGAAGGAAGAGTAGGCACCTTAAAACAGAGACTAACCCCTGCTATTGTAGCGCAATTTTCAAGACTATTTCCAAAAAAATGTTGATGCAGAAGCTCCAAGGTCACCTCTGTCCTGTAGAGCTGATAATCCCTCAGACCTTCATTACATGAGGATCAGCCCTTCCTCATGCAGATTTATTTTCTGTTCTTCCATTAGTTATCATCTCTGGCTTCTTTAGTTATAATATCATTAGTTCACTTCTTTCATTAGAAAAAGAGATATGAAAAGGACACAAAGATTGGTGGCAGAGGGAACTGAAGGTTCATCCAGGGAAAATGGTGTCAAGCAAAAGCCATAAACATTTATAATCTCTTTATGTAAAGACATTTCTCCAGGGATTTCCTCCCAGACAGAGCTCACGGTGCAGCTGACTGAATTGCTGTGAACACTGAAAATAAAGTTCTAGACTACTCAGAGTGTCCCTGGTTGTCTCTTGGCCAGATGGCCAACTCGGCAGAGACGGCAAGAGCTAAATGGGGAGTCTGTGCTGCTCTCAACTATTAGAATTGCCTATTCCAAGAAACTGAGAAACAATGGTAGGACAAAAGACATGGAAAAGGAACTAAATCCCTCTGTTGTCTTTGTGTGCTTCAATCAGCTGACAGGTCTAGAAAGCAACATTTTCTCACCATCTTTGTATTTGTTTGGTACTCTGTCTTCCTTCTGAGCATAAAACTGAATCCAGGCCCTTCCCTTTTACGTGTAAGTGCTGGGATGTCTTTGCATGGATACCCTGGCTCTAGAAAGAGGGAAGTACCAAAAACCTAATCTCAGAAACAGTGTAGACTAAGTGAGACAAATAGTGGATAAACTTGAGTTGGCATCCCAGATCATTCAGAGTCTACTTCACAAAAGAGACAATGTCCTTACCCAGGACAAAATGATTAAAAATAATCTGTGACTGTGGGTTCCTACCTCTTTCTGGCCTTCTCACAAACTGAGATATGTTTGGGATTTGTGCTCTAGGTTTGCTTAGCTCTATAGCTCTAAACTTGAAATCTTCAAAAGTTATGTCAAGTTAGATCTAATGCTCAATTTTAATATATTCCAGAGAATCATGGATACTGCCTGTTCTACTACACAGCTAAATCCTTAGTAATAGAATTTATCCTGTTACTATATCTGTCTAGCAGTGCTTTGTTACTAAACCTTTGCTGAAGAGTGGGGGTGGCTGTGATTTACTTTTTGATGGAAGTAACTGATTTAGAAATTCAGAAAAGGTAGATATCCCTTTGACATGAATGTCCCCTCCTGCTGCACTTCTAACTGGAAAAGAGAATCCTGGATTGTTTTTCAATATTGCTGATGTCCCAAATGCATGTCTGAGTGTGTATCATTAAAAATTAGTCTTGCAAGAAACCTTGGACAGTATCTATACACAGAAATCTCATAGAACCGAAGTGGTGTTGATGTTCACCAGAATATTTCCATGAAAGTTCCTAGGATGCCTTGTAAGGCATTGACTGATCAATGGAAACATATATGATGCAAGTGTATGACAGCATTTATATTAATTCTTTAATGGAAAAAATTTTAAGGAACCAATATCTACCTTTCTAAAATTTCGTTTTATTTTTTGAATGCTGGATCATAAATTTTAATTCAGCATTGTCCAGTCTGTAAAACAGTGCAAGAACAAGACATGAATGTCAGTACAGGGCTTCATTCTGCATTTAGAGAGTGGAAGAGAAGCAATCAGGTGTCAAAAGACAACAGTAGGTTAGGTCACAAAGAGGAGACATCCTTCCTGCCCACTGGGGACTTCTCTGCTCCTTAGAATGAAATGCAGCTGTTCAGGGCTCAGGACAGAAAAAAAAAAAAAAAAAAAAGGGGTCAAGAAAAGATTGATCTGGATGCAAATCCCTGTCGGGGACTGGTGAGGATAGAAATCTAGAGAGTAAGAATGATGTGTTATAGCCAAGCTGGGGGTTGAGGGAAGCATCCCACACAGAAGGGATCCAGAGGTTGCTACTGAGGTGCTGAGATTGAAGATTTTGCCAGGGGTGGAAAAAAAAAGCGGTTTGTGCCCCTTAGACTAACTCCTTGAGCCTCACTCATGCCTGAGAGTGTTAGTCTGTGTATTGGGCTTTTTTAGATGGACATGCATTTACAGCTTTGACTTTTTCATATTCATGCACTTTATAAAGCCATGATCCTATTTTACTGGGCTTTTATACAAAGGACTCTTTGGTCTAGTGAAATTCCAGCTTAACAGAAGAGGCTGAGATAGACAGACATTCAAGAAGGGAGACAAGAGAAGAAGTTTGAAATGAGGGTAAAACAGAAATAAGCCCCCCTAGAGAACTTCTTGTGCAAAAGCACAAGGCAGAGCTGTGTCAAAGTAAGTGTTGATTTACACACTCTAAATTTGCCCATAAACTAAAGGCAAATGCACAGCTTTATTAACATTCCACACCCCGCCCTCCCCCAAATCCTACTCAGCTAGCCCCTGCTTGAACCTGGAGCAGGATATAATGCCAATCCACTATGCCAGCCATCCCACCAGAGGCATCCCATTGCATTGCTGAGGATGAGAAGCGAAGGGGAGGTGCAGTGCAATGAGAGGTGGACCAGGAAGGAAATGCATTTCTCTTTGTGTCCAATCTAGAGAATTCAGTACTGCAGATAATTACTGAAGCACCTTCCAAAACAGGACAGGCTATAACAGGAGAGGCTGTTTCTCTGCATTCAGATATAACCAATGGTATAGGTAGTGTCCCTAATGGGACACGGTGCCAAAGAGGAGGGAGTATGCATTAATATCCACTATGCTTAGTGGAGAGTTTCTCCTCTCCTGCAGAGTTTGGCAGCAGATATTAGATTCCTTCTCTCTCATTTTGAGGTCCTGTAGTCCAAGTTTAGAGGAGCTGGGCAATCCTCAAAAATACTCCTTGTCTGCAGTGAATTTGAAAGTATCATTCAGCTCACACAGAGACTGTGGGTGAGGTTTGGGTGCATTCACTTCCCCAGGAGGTGACCTCGTACCCAGAGAGAGGAACAACAGAGCAGCAAGATCACTGAAGCCAAATACTGCAAAATGAAATTTGCTCTCATACAGTCCATACGGCATTCACACAATTATATACACACACCCTGAACCCAAGACCCTGGAACAAATGTGATGCTTCTGGAAAAGAACAAACAAACAAACAAAGCGAACAAGTCTATAAACTACGACTTGCAATGTGTCAAAACCCAGAAAAGATCTGACATGTGAGGTTTGTCTCATATCCTTCCTATAGGAAGAAATGTTAGACAAAATGTTCTGGTCCTCCAAAGAAGTGGGCTGTGCTCTGTGCAGTTTGCAAAGGCAGCCCCTCCAGCCCCCTTATGATCCCCAAGCCTTCAGTGCTGGGATCAGCACAAGGAAGGATGCCAGAGTAAAAGTATGAGATTACCTCTCAGCAAAACCCTTTGGCCTGAATCACTGACATCTTTGATTTAAACAGTAATTTAAAACACGCATGATGAGAAGTCAGGGAAGGGATCCAGGAAGGCCTGGGGTCCAGCCAACCTGGCGTGTCTGCCAATTTGCTATTCAGAAGGTAGGTTTGCTAGGAAGGGGCAGGATCATGGCTGAAACCTGTCATTGCCTCAGCTAAGCCACAAGACCCTTATTCAGAAATGACCAGAGACTGCCCGGCTGTGCCAGCACTGCCTTGCTGGATGCCTACAGCTCTGCTCTTTTGCTCGGCTGCTCTAAAGCAGTGTGTAGAAGGATCTGGGGAAAATGCTGCCATGCTCTCTCCAGCTGATCAGAAAGCCCTGCCCATGTGTGCCCCATGGGCTCTCCTCTGGGCCACCCAGTCAATGATTCAGTGATGAAGCTTGAGGGTGAGGAAGGCATGCAGAGGCACCAGGAAACTGCTGAAGAAACAGAAAAAATCTCAGTGAATGGAAGGACAAAAGGAGCACACATAAAAAGAACATACATCCCAGGCAGCTTCTTTCCACTCTTCTGTCTCTCCCACACCAGTGGCTTTCCTGAGTGACGCTGCTGGACCTGCCTCTTGACATGTGAAGACAAAGGAGAGCAGGGTAAACCCATTTTTAACCGACAATGTCATAATTGCTTGATCTCAAAGGAGTAAGTATATGGCTCTACATAAAGGTTTCCCAGGTTGTATGCTACTGCAAAACTGACACAGATCCATCACCAGCAGGGACTCAGATTTAGAAATATCAGTTGTTTCACTTTGGTGAAGGGAGAGGTGTGTTCTGATCCAGCTCTGAGTCCAGACTTTGTGGCTCTGGTCCACCTTGAGTCTCTGGTGATTAATTGCCTGTTGAGGTTAGTAGGTTATTCTCACACAAATTATCTTCTTCTCTGCCAGGCAGTTTCAGACTCTGTCCTGATACTGATTGTGTCACTTTTCCTCTCCTGGGTCAGGTTCAGGTTGAAAACTGATTTCTTGAGAGGGCAGATAGAAGAGGTCTCTGACTTTGAATCAGATTCTGTGTGATCCTGACTCAATGATCATAAATCCTTCAGGGCCTGAAACCTAACAAGGGCATAAAGTAGGAAGCTCTGTCTCTCTTAGATCAAAGTGAGGAATAAAAGTTAGATGTGAAGAAGACAAAAGGTGCTGCAGGGTATGTGAAAATCAGAGCTCCCATAGTTTGCTGAAGACTGCCAAAATAGGGTTCTCCACAGCCATCCCATATCTACGCAATACAGCAATGAGAGTGATTTTAGATAAGATCAGACCTACAGAGAGCATGCCCGGCTCTGTTTCTTCTAGCAGGGCAATATGGAAACCCAGTGCTGGGAAACCGCTTTTCTGTGCCAGTAAAGAGGCAGGGAGTTGTGTGCAACCATTCAGGAGCCTCCGCTCCCACGCATCCTCCCGCTCACTGAAACTCTGCCAGCACAGCAAAGGAGGAATTGATTTACGTGCAGTAAGCCAAATAAAGAGATAAATAAATAATTAAATAATTAAATAAATGCAATAAGTTATGCCTGCCATACCTTGCTCATCTAAAGAAAGAGAGAGGCACGGGAATCAAATTCAGGAGGAAGTCATCTGCAGGTGTGCAAAGCTGGGCATTGGGTGCTGACAGCTCTGGTAAACATGATATTTATTCCCTAGGAGAGAATTTCAGGCTGCTCTTTGTGAGATCTGTCACTCACTGTCTCCTGTTCTCACTAGTGAAATCTCTCTACTGTGAGCTCATCAGGGTCAAACTGCAGTGGAGGAGTGCAGCTTGAGTTTCCTCAGTGCTTTAGTTCTTGTTTTGATGACTTTGTTCATGAAGGGGTTCAGATTCACTGCAGAAAAGTATCCCCTTGGCTGAATGTAACTGACTGGCAGTCATTTTTCTTCCACATTTGCCTGTGTCGGTGGCAAGTCTGTTCCCAAGCATTTTGCCAAATGTCCACCCAGCTGCGCAGGCTCTTCTTCTGTGGTCAGTGGCAAATTAATTGCCTGGGGAAAGAACCTAAGAAAGTTACAGTGCTAACCATTCCCTAGATGGGACCTCCCGATCTCTGTTTATGAGTTTCTTAAAGCACTTGCTGAGAAGGCTTCCCTGTAGACCGTGGTGTTCAATAGGCACCAGCCTCAGTGAATTCTCCTCTTTCCTGCTTCTGGGGTCCTCAACAGCCAGTGTCAAAAGAACTTCTCATGGGAAGGGCACATAATGTGAAAAAATACCAGTATGCTTTCAAGCAGCTCCTTTGTGCTTCCCCAGACTGACCCTCCTATTTGGAATCTGGTCTTCAATGCACCATTCCTTTCTCCTTTGTCATGTCCTCAGCTGCCCACACACCTGCAAAAATGCCGAGAACAGGTCTGTAGCCCATGGTTTGTTCTCATGAATTCTCTCTCAATAAAAGAAACAGATCTGGTGACTGCATTAGCCCACCTACTCCTGGGAATTCAGTGGGATTCACTGAACTGGGAGGGGGTTCAGTGTCCAGAATTGCCTGGGGACCCAAACACGTGGCAGCAAAGAGGGTCTTTCTTTTCCTGCTCTCACCAGGTATTCAGCTCCCACTCTGTTCAAATACAAATGGCCTTTTCCTCTCTGCACCATCAGCAGCAGAACTAGGCCATCCAAGTGAACAGTTCATTTTCACTTTGCCGCATAAATTGTTCAAGCGATGTTGCAACAGAGCTAAATTCATCCTTGCCCTGCCACCAAATTTGCATAGAAGGTAATACAGGGGCTGGGGATGGAGAAGATTTAGGGTGAAGGTATTTCCATGTACTACCTAGTTCATTTTAACACAATGACCAATAGCAAACATCAGCTGGAATAAAACTGAGGGTAGTTCTAGTTACTTTAACACCTCTTGTGGGGTCCACACAGACTTCCCTATTCTCTACTGTCTGTTCTTATGCCAGCATTTTCCTGCCTTCTCCCAGAGCAGCAGACTTGTTACTCTTTAATCCCAGTGTAGATTAGGAGCTAAACCCCAGGATTCCCTCACCCTATAATGTTCTAGAACTGCTGCAGATCAAAAGAATAAAAAAGTGAAAAGAAAAAAGGATACTAAAATTGGAGATAAAAACTATGGGTTTGACAGAGATACACAGCTTTACCTCTGCCTCTCTTTGTCTCACACTTTTACCTTGGCCCCTCTCTCTTTGCTAATATCTCTTCTCCTCATTCCCCAGAGGCTGACTGCTCTTTCCTCAAATTGCCTGAACAGCTGACATGGAGATGTTAAATGAAGAACAAGTGTTTCCCACCTGTGTGCAGCTGAAAATGGTACATTCCAGTTTCAGACCCCAGGAAGGGCTGAGAAGCCTGAAAGTGGATTTGTTTTTCTAACTCTCCTAGTTAGTCTAAGGAGAGATATTCCCTCTTTTTGTAAAAGCCACTTCGAATAAAAATAATTCATCTGACTTCTGAGTGAAACCTCAAAATGTCCAAATTTGCTGGAAGTGGGTTTCTGACCTTTCGACGTGAAAGATGAGCTGGAACGTTTCCCTGGGAAACCTTGCTTTCAGGCAGACGGTTTGACAAAGTCAACCTGTTCCCGCAGAACCTCTCCAATCTGGCCAGTGGTGTTTCCAGCCAAATCTCTCCTCCTGCCCCACTCCAGCCCTCTCTGTTTCAGCCAGAGAAGAAAGCATTAGTGAAACAGAAGGATCCCTTCTTGCTTTCAGCGTGGAAATGAAACCAACATTAGTCTATTTACAGAGGATCTTCATGTGAAGGCTCAGGCCAAGAGCAAATGCCAAACAGGCCTGGGGTTAGCCTTTCCAAGCAGCAAAAAAAGCTACAAACATGGCCCTAAAAGAAAAGAAAAAAAAAAAAAAANAAAAAAAAAGGCAGGTGCTATTTCAGCAGAGTTCCCGACTCAGCAGTTTTCTTTCAAAGCTTTCCAGTCCCACTGTTTGCTGAGTTGCTCCGGGCTCAGCTGCAAGGCAGGCCAGAAAGTACATGTACGGGCCATTATTGCTGGGCTGGCTCGGCATGGCTTCCAACCATGTGCGGATGCTGTTGCATTGTCTGAGCCTCCTGGCAAGCTCCCAAGGGGGCTTCTTGTTTGCACTGCCACATCTGTTTGAAATTCTGGCACATCTCAGCCTGAGAAATATGGTTTGCGGTGTCATAGCAACCACTTTTCTTGATCTGACAGGCAAGACAAAGTTATGGAGGCCTGGAAGTGCTCTTTGCAAATCTGGTTGCAATGGATAGAAAGCTCCTGAGGCTACTGATCACACATTTAACCTGTGTTTTGGGTTTTTTTCCTCCCTCGCTTGCTATCTCCTACCCTACTGTGCCTTAAATCACTGTACTTGTGACAATGGGTTAGTTCAGAAGTTTGAATGAGACCGTCAAACCTGTTCTTAGAACTTCAGAGATGTCCAGCTTGGACCTCTGTCACTGAGCTGCAAAAGGCAAAGACATCGTAAGTCCCCAGACCAAAATCATCTTGTGTCCTAGGGGATATGGGGCAGAAATTTCCCTTTTTGTTCCCATGATAAGAACTTTAAGTTGCCTATGGGAGACTTGCTGAGCATGTCTGTCCTTTTTTGATGAGGGAGGTGCGTGTACTTCTCCAGAAACCCTCTTTTGGACTAGTATGGACAAAGCCACCGAATTTGTCCTCAGGTATCTTCAGTGCAATCTATAGTAAAGGAAAGATCCTGAAGCTCTGGCCAGAAGACAGATGGGGAATTTAATTAATCACTACCACTGTTAATGAGTCAAAGAATCCTCTACCTCTGGGCCGGGCAGTATTGCTAATTAGCATGTAGTCATCAGTATAGAATGTGTTTGCAAGGTCTCCTAGTGGAAGCCATGTGAGTCCATCCTTCCTCAGCTGCTCTATGCCCTGTGCCATGTAACTATGTCCAGGGAGGAGAGACCAGAGTCTCCTGCCAGGGCTCCCTCCTGTGATGCTGCTATCCTGCTGTGTCAGCAGGACTGTAAACTTCTGGCAAAGATGGAGGGAACAAAGCCACCTGAATCTTTTCCCCCTGGAAAGGAGCCTGGCAGGAACCACAGGAATGTTCCTCGAAACAAACGGTACCAGAGAGAAACTGAAAAGGGTGAAATCCTTGACACCAGTGCCTGGTTTTGGGCTTGAGACACTGCAGAAAAGGCATTGCAGGGAGGGATGAGAGGAAAGCTGAGCCCCAACAAGAGCCACCTCTGGATGCTGGGGCTGTTAGGATGGGTGGGCGACCTCCCTCCAGGGAAGCACGTAGCCTTCCTGGAGGAACCAGCTGCCAGGTGTGACTTTCCTCCTCTCTCCCAGTAGTGTACAAATGGTGGCTGAGCGGTATGGATTTAAACAGTAGTAGGCTGATCTGAAAGCAGAACATTTGCTGTATAACTTAAAAGTAGGTCAGAGACAGGTTATCCCCAAGAAATGGACTTGGCTTGGCAAAGAAGAGCGAGTATTTGCAGGGCTGTTAAAAACTTGTGCTTCCCCAAAGAAAAGCATTAACAAGCAGAGGAAGAATGGCAGTGGATCCAATTAAAAACACACGCCAAGGCAAGAATGATAGGAAAAAAGAAAACAGATTTTTTCAAAATGTCTTAAAAATATACAGTGGGAGAATCCTGACTTGTTTGCCATAAATGAGGAGGCAATCATGGTTCAACACAGGTGTCCAGGCCCGGAGGGAAGGCAGAAGAGAGGGCAGCCAGGCAGCAAAGAGAATAATTACAGACTCCATTGAGGGTATCGGCACTTAGTTTGGGGTATGAGTCCAACTTTGCTATGAGGACTCCATTTGGAGGCATGCCATGGAGAAAACTCTGAGGAAATATTGACTGTCATTACCCACAAGAGTGGGAGGAGCTGGAGTCTCTTCCCAGCTCTGACACCAGCCTGTGAGGTAGAGCGTACCCCAGCAAGCCCATGCCTCAGTTTCTCCACCAAGATTTTCCCCTGACAATAATGCTCCTGATAACTTTGTCACATGTTCTGAGAACTCTGTAGGGAAAGCAAGCATAAAGGTAGGAAATATATAATTTTGAATATGTTAAAATAGCTAACTAGTGTCCTGGTCTTCCTTTATGATTGTTTGCTTGAGAGGCATCACCCTTTGATATGGTCATCCCAAAGGCTTCACAAAGTTGCCAGTCAATCAGTCATGGGTACAAGTGCAGCCATTAAGGAGTGATGTCTGCATGTACTTGTTTAAAAAATTCAAAAGCTCCCCAAACCAAGTCCAAGACAAGTCATTCTCCAATGACTTGACACAACACAGACCCAACAAATTATGGAGCAAGTTATTTGCTTTTCTTCCTTTTTCCTCTGTTTTATGTCATACTTTCCTATCAAAATATTGTTTCAAACTCAAATGATTGCTGTTTGAGAGCAAGGACTCCTGATATCCTGGTCTTGGTGTCTGTTGCTAAAGCATCACCATAACATACCGCTTGAGCTTGGCTGGGGCTTCTGTAAGTTCTTCTTCCTCCTCCTACCAAGGGTTTCAGAGAAACTCTGAGTGAACCCTCGGTTACTTGGGTAGGGTTTGTGTCTGGGAAAGTCCAATCTAATGGGAAGTCTGCAGCTTGGAGGGATGGTCCCACCTCTGCATTTAAGATGGGTTACACAGGTTCTAGTATTGTTTTCTAAGTGAAGAAAATTAATGGTAGTCGTTATGTGAACAAATATGGCAGTAGCTGTGAGATGAGAGTTTAAAATGGGTAAGTCTTGACTGAGGTGTCCCAGACAGCATGAGATAATCTCACTCTTCCTTGCTCTGATCACTAAAGACATGAATGTAGAGCAAGTGGAGGAAGAAGAGGATTTTGAAGAGGAACAATATTTGGTTCAGTGGATGCAATGAAGAACTTGCTTAACTTTATGTTAGCCGTTTGTGGTGTGGAGAATGCCATCTGGACTAGCATCTCCAGCCACATTCCGGAAGGAGAAATGGACACTTTCAGATATGACTCCTCTGTATGAATGTAGGCAGTTACTTCTGGTTGTGGTGATTCAAACCTCCATTGACTCCACTGATTACATCTGCAAAGTAACGTACAATCTCCAAAATGGGCTGCAGGGAACACTTAACGTCATTAATTGAGACGGGACTGTCAGCACCCTGTCAGATGCGTGGTATCCAAATTCTGTCAGTCCTTGGGCTGCAAGCTGGTGCCATCCCACCACCAGCTGGGATGAACTTTGGGCCAGAACTGCGATGGAACTGCAGGATGCTCTGCACTGCACCTGGGGCAGAGCTGCAGCAAGGATGGAGGGAGAGGAGTATGCCCAAAACAGAAGGTAAATGTGACCTAGGCCTTTGTCTGCCAGTGCTGTTGTCAGAGAAGAGCTGTAATTCTGAATCAGAAGGAATTTCTAGGGGTCACAAGTAGCTTGGGCCAGGGCAGGGCTCTGGGGTGAGCAGGCAGTGAAAGGGGAATCAAGCTGCTCATGCTTTAGGGATTAGGTGCCTTGCAAATGAGCTGGTTAAAATAAGTTTTTCTTCTGAATTTACCTGACATCAGCCACTCTCAAGATGCTTGCAAGGTACTTGGCTAGAAAATGTACAGGTGTGTTCCAGTGCAGCTGTGCCTCTCCTGCTCAGTCAGAGGCTTGGAAGAGTTATTGCCTCTTCCAAGAAGAAAGCTGTTTTTTCTGGGATAGGAGAGATTGAGGAGGGGTTTGACTAGAGGGCTTGTATGGTCTAAACTGAGCTGAAAGCCAGCCGTATTGTGGGTTTTCCAAGATCCTGACTCAGCTTTTGACCTTTGGCAAATCATTGACCTGAGTCAGAGCAGCTGGAAAGTTGAATAAAACTTAGTCTGACAGGAAGAGTAAAGATGCTGCATTGAACTGAGCTGTCAGCTTTCTGTATTTGGGCACATTTGGTTCAAAGATACACACAACCTGAACTGGCATGCCTCCCTCAGGGATTTGTGGGACTTTGGACCATCCCCTCTGTTGCTGCTCTGGAGTAACATAAGGAAAGAATGGGAGATGAAATGAACTGTGATTAGCTTTGTTATCAAGACATGCAATTCAAGAAATCAGAAATCTTGGTGAATTTGGTTTTTAACTATCCAGTTAGGATTTCACATGGAGATGTAGAAGAAATTCTAAAGAGAAAATGCAAAAAATAATTTAATCTTCTTTCTTCCAATTAAATTTTAGAAAAGAGTGTTCTGTTGAGGAGGGATGGGGCTGGAGAAGCAGTAGTGGGAATAAAGCAAGTATAGGGATTCCATGCCTGGTATTATTGCTGATTTCTTCTATGGATTGGGGCAGGATGCCCAGTCTCTTCTCCTTCCCATACTCCAGCTGTAAAATAAGGCAACCACATTTGCTTGGAAAAGTTTTGAGACTGTCCATTCACATATACATTGCAATCTAATCCAAATAATTCATGAAGTCAAATCATATGGATGCTCTGAGGTTATTGCAAAGGGACTCAAAAGCTCGAGAGATCTCTGAATGAAAGATAAGAATTTCCTCTCTTTTAATTTTTCTTCTCTCAAGCACTGCACAAACAAGAATGAAAACCTGGCCTTCCAACAGCTATATTTCCCCCACTTTTTTCCAGCTTTAAGTGAAGGTTTACATCAGCTGTTTTTTAATTCACTCTCTTGCCTTGGATTAAACAGGAATGTCAGGAACAGAAAGACATCTGTGTACATCACTAAGCAATGTGGTATTGAACACAGCTGAGTTCTTCTTTCTGCTGCTCCTCACATCAAGTCTAGTGGTGTTAAACATGAGAAGTTATGTCTGTCTGAAAGCCAAGATAACTCTCAATTTGTGTTGATCGTCCACAAGGCTGTAGAATGGGACTCACATTTATTCAATGGCACTGAACTGAGCTGTAAAGGCATAGTGTTTCCAATTAAGCAGTCTGTTAGTAAAAGAAGATTTATGGAAGAGATGGGAGATTAACAGAGAAATGCTGGTCCAAGAATTTTGAGGGCACTGACTCAGAGAGGCAGATAACTTCAGACTCCCTTGGGTTCACCAGGTTCCCTTACCACATGGCATTCATTAGGGAGCCCTGAAAGCAAGTGTTTGGCCCATAAATGTGGGACTGCTTTCCCTTCTTCACTGACCGTTTAAACAGTTAACAGCACTCTATATCTTCCCTGCAGCAGAAGCAATTCCCAGACGTTGAAGCATTTCCATTGCAAAACACAGCTTGGGATTCTGGACTCAGTTATTTGTTTGGAAGATGTAGACAAAATGAAAGTGTAGCAAACTCATACCAGATTGGATCCACTTCAGAAGCTGCCAAGCAGCTGCCAGTGCTGTCAGGTCAGAAGAGCTTGCCAGGCTGTTCCCTGGGGCAGGGGGTAGGTTTTAATGGGGGAACCTGGGATCTGAAGATGAGCTATACAGCTAGCCTGGAACAGAATATGCTGCCTACTGCATTTTCCCACCCGCAAGTGTATAAACATGCCCCCTACCCCCCTTTCCAGGCTGAAATGCAGCTGATCTAGAGCATCTCCACAGGAAAAAAATGCCATTGGGCAGTTGGCAGTTGCTGCAGTGTCACTTCAGACAAAAGAATAGACGCAAGTTAGGGACTTGGGGAAGAGCAAGCAAAAAAAGAACAGAAGGAAAAATTTGTGGGATGCCAATAGTTCAGTGCCCTGCTGAAGGCCCTGTTCTTAACCTCTGTGCTGTCCCTTTCAGCCCTGCTTTGCCTAGAAATATTGGAGAGAGTGGAAGCTGCTGCTTTGTAATCTAGGAGGGAGTAGGGTCTTACTAGCCTAGGTGAACAGGCATACTACCTCACTCAGAGAGTGAAGTAGATGTTAACTGTAAAAGTAAACCTTTTGAAAGCGTGTGAGATGTACAGTCAATTGGGATTCTTTAGCTACAGAATGGTACTTTTCTTTTGCTTCTGTCTTAAAAAATAATAACAAAAAAAAAGAAAACAAAAAGATTTAGGGAGTTTTGTAGCTTAGGCAGTTTGGCACCTTTCACCAGCCTCAAATGAGTTAAAAAGAAAATAAAAAACAAACAAGTGGTATGGGATACTGAGCTTCAAAACCCTTTGGAAAGATTAAAAAAAGAAAAGGAGAGGTTCTTTATTTGCTGGATTAAGATCTGAAAGGATTTTTGTTTCATTTTTAATACATACAAAAGATGGGGAAATATCTTCCTCTCTTTACGGACTTACGGAAGCTCACCTTGTAAATCTGTCCATTTGGAAAGGTACAAACTCTTCCATATGTCATTAGTAACATAATGTCAGCTTCCCCTGATCACATTTGTGCGAAAGGAGAGCTCCCTCTGTTATCAGAGATTAAGCAGAGACAACAGGAAAGAGATCCAACAAAAGTGAGATTAAGTTGGTAAATTACAATGCAAAGGACTTTGGAAAGAGTTTCCTCTGGGGCAACTTGAAATTTTCCATCAGAATATTTTTCAGTGGAAAATTGCCTTTTAATAAAAGCAAAGTTGTTTTGTGTTATGACCAATCTCTCAATAAAGCTTCAGAGTGTGGCAGGAGGCCTGGAGATTCATCTGGGAAATCTTTGGACAGTGTCTCCTAGAGGCTGTCACCACCAAGCTTTGTGACCCCATCCTGCTCCAGTGCCGGGCTTGCCATGTGAAGTGCCTTTCTCACAAAACACCATGGTGATACAACTTCCATACTGCACGGCATTGTCTCAGCAAGAGAGGGGATCATGCTGCACCATGAGACATGTGGGCAAGCCAGGAATGTCAGCTCACAAGGAACGACAGGGACACAAAGCATACCAGCTACGACTCCCACAGGGGAGTATTTCTGAACTGAAATGGAGGGCTCTTGGCCAAAGATTTTCATTGTTTGGTGAAATCTCAACATTTTCCATGGGAAAAGAAAACAAAAACACAATAATATTAATAATAATAAAATTTTCTGCCCAGCTTAATCCAGTCAGTGTTTGAGAAATTCCAAGGACTGAGTTTCTATTAAAAGAATTCTTCCAGGGGCACTCAAAAATTGAGAATGGGACCCATAAATTGCTTGCGATTAATCAGACTATTAGACTAGGACCACAGGAGAGATCAGGGAAGCCCTTCCATGTGTGGTTCAGGCTTGGACTGATTAGCAATTATCAAGCAATGTTAAACCACATAAGGCAGGAGCAGCCAAAAACTTGCAGTTGATAAGTTGATATATTTGTGTCTAAGGCAGAGTGTAGGGTTCTGGCAACAGCCAGCATGAAGAATGATGGTGAGTGTCTTGATATTAGAATAACCTCTAATGAGTTTGATCCTCTTAAATCCTGCTGTGTCTGACTTTCTCCTCTCTCTTGCCCCAGAAAGACCTTGTTAAATTACCTATTTCGAGGGCTGAGCAGGTCTTGAGCATGAACAGTTAACACTGCAAGTCCTCAATAAGACACGAGTGACCAACAGAGAAAGAAGGGAGAGGGATTTGTGTCTGTAAATTGCGAAGAGATATAATACCCACCTTGCACGTATGCTCAGTTTCAAGTTTCTGTTGAACAGCATCTGATATCTTCTATTTTCCATTGGTGAATTAGCCAAACAACAGGCACACAATAGAGACAAATTGGCTAAGTCAGCAAACATGTTAAATGGAAATGAGCTGGCCATGAGTGAGAGGGAGGGGAAATGTTGAGGGAACCTTTACTAGTAAGTGATCCTTCCTTGTTTTACTTACCTGTGTTCCAGGTAAGCTTCAGAACGGACAAATGAAGGCAGTGCTCTGGGTATTCTTCACAAGATATTATCTTTTCTATAGCTGTTTACAATTACACCTGCACAGTGTCATTTCAGTCTCCTTGGGCTGGTCTGTATTGTGGTATATTTTCCTTCAGCAGTGGTAATTAATGACCTTCCTTTGGGTCACTGTGATGCTGAAGGAAAATACTTTACCTCTCTCTCTTTCTCTCTCTCTCGGCTCTTTGTATTTCTACTTTGAGAAAAGAAATCAAAGCAGATCGGATTGTGTCAAGTGTTACTGTCAAGACAAAAGGATTCCTACCATAACCCATCGCTTGAAACAAAGCCTTGCCAAAAGTTGTATGTTCAGGCCTGATTCTAAGACTCATGAGTTGTGCCAACAATGATATAAGTGATCATTTCCTTTAACTCTTCCCCCTAAAAGAAATGTTTAAAGTGTCTTCTGGAAGGTTATTGATCGCATAAACTGGGGAAAAGAGTAGGAATGCAGCCAAATCATAAGGAAATGTAAATATACATTTATGCCTTTAGTATCCTACAAGTTTTTGGTATTTTTTTGTTTTCTGACTGGTGATGATATTCATTAATGATGGATATGCTGGATATAAGTCAAAGGGAGGGATCTGTGTAGTCAAATTTATTCCTTGTGAGATACAACCAGAGTCCTTGAAATCTTGATATTTTTTGATATGAGATGATGTTCATGAGACAGTTCACCACTGCAGAAGTCTTTAACTGCTCTAAGTTTTGGAACATAGAGACAAAGGGCAGCCAGAAAAAAGTACTGAGAGCTATATAAGCAGAAAGCCCTTATCTCCATCTCTGGAAGTCCTGTATCTTCAAACTGGTGGTAGGACAAAACGCTCCCTATTTACCCTGTTCATAATCTTTTCCCTTTGGCTTCTGATGTTAGCTGGTGTCAGCAGTGGTGCTATGGAATAGAAGGACTCAGTCTGACATGAGCTGTCTGTTCATTTCTTCTTGTGATACCAAAAATCTGCTGTGCTGTTTGAAGCAAACTGCCATGTGACAGCCACAGTTGCTTTAGCCATGAGTGTAGTAGAAATATGAAATGGTCAAGACCAGTTAGAGCTCCCTCTCCAGTCTGTTCTTGGAGCAAAGCAAAAGTGGTCTTTGTGCCTTGTGGTCTCCACTTCAAATCTCACCTCCATTGTGGCATTAACACTAAAAAAAGGGCATAATGTTTGCCTTGTGATTTTGGGACAGTCCTCAGCAGAGCAGTTGCCACCACAAAGCACATTTTCTTGGTCACTGACTTCTTTCATCCTTCTACTAGCTCTGTGTCCTTACAGTTGTTCAACAGTTTTCTCTTCTTTGGTTCAGCCATTAAACTCAGAGGGGGCACCTTATCCAGAACTGCTGTCACTGAAAGGCCCCGAGATCCTCCCTCTCCAAGGATAGAACTGCCTTGCAGCTAAACCCAGGACTGCACCTCATTTTGAACAGGCTTGAAACTGAATCAAGCTTCCAGATCCTGTGTTGCAGAGTACCTGTCAAACTTTCTGATCCACTTTTAGAGCCTGAGCTCCCAGCTAAAACTCCTTACATCATGCTGCCATTTCCCTCAGGAATAAAGCTCCTGGAGGTGTGACTTCTAAAGCCACAGCCACTACCAGATTGCAGCGGGTATGTCCTCTCCAAAATACAAATCAGCACAAGGAAGCTGAACTAGGGCATCCATCCAATGGAGTGGAATGTCCTCCCTATTCATGCCTGAACAAGCTGACCAAAAACTTTCTGACCCCAGCAGAGATGTAGGTCAGATGCCTTCCAAGTCTCAACAGTTGGCAAGCAGTATAAACATAGGAGAAAAAGCAGTTCAAGTGCCTCTTGGCATTGCTTGAGCTAAGCTCAATATAGTCTGACTGTTCAGCTGAGCTTCCCTGCCTGTCCATCTGCATTGACTCAGGTCTCGTAGCTCACACTACAAGAACACCAAAATCTTGCAGCTTGTTTGGCTGTGAGGTAATAATTTCATTGGGAGAACTCATTCTTCTTGGGAAGGATCTTCTTCACACAATTTCCTAAAGAGAACTAGACATGAGAAATTGTGTTTTCTGTATTTGAATGTGCCAATTTGTTCCCCTCCAAACAACTGTCAAACCTGTTGGCCAAGTGATAGAATTCTTCAGTGTTTTTTTCTGAGAAATAAACAAGATTAAGCACCCAGAGAGAGATATAAAGAGAGATATGTGATAGCACAACTTATTGTGTTTAAATTAGAGTCCTGAGAACAGGAAAAGTTTCAAACAGAGGTCTTCATAAATCACCAGACACAAGTCAGTGGGAAACCAGGCATCAGTAGTACATGAACAAATAATTTGTTTGTCCAGGATGTCTTCCTTTATTTCTTCTTTTTTTTTTTTGATTTGAATCTGTACAGCACCTAGCATGGTGGTGTGCAGAAATACACTTGTAATAACACAGCAGGAGAGTTGGCGTGCAGAAGGGATCATGAGGAGGGAAGAAACTTTACTAGCAGGCAGCTTCTTCATTTTACATCAGTTTTTAATGTCAGGCCAACTCAGGGTGGAGGGGTGAGGGAGCAGAAAGTGAAGAGAAATAAAGAAGTAAGTGAAAATCCCACAAGCCCAACAACAAAAACCTCAGACAAACCAAGAAAACAGCAGCATGTCCAGGGGTTGCTTTGTCCTCAGCTGAAGAGCCTGTTTTCACACTCATCTCCGCCTTGTGTCCAGACTCACGTCGCCTCTGAGGCTGAAATACTGGTTCCTTATTCTGAAGATCGAGTCTCCTGGGCTTTGGTATTTTCCAGCCTTTCTAAGGTGTCTACTTTAATGAATAAGGAAATATGAAGACAGAGTGACTCCATAGGCGCAGAGATTGGTTACCACTTACTTCATAGTGACTATCCAGACAGAATGAGAAGAAATGGAGCAGGGATGAACTGACCCAGATTGCCTTTGTAAACAAAGGTGGGAGAGATCAGGTAACGATTTCCCAAGCAGTTGTCCAAGGAGGAGGCATAAGTAGGCAGGTAGTGTGAACTGCTCACGCCAGGGTTTAAAACCCTTCTGTAAAATCCGCTTGCCCTTCAGCTTTTCTCTGCTTTTTAGCAGCTCCATCCTTCCTGTTCCCACGTTCCCCAAAACCCTCTTGGTTTCAGTGTTTTGCACTGCTGAAGGGTGTCATGTATACTAGGAGGCAAAACAGCACACAAAGTCTTGACTTCCACAAACCTTGCCTTACACAGAGTCATTCAGCCCAGTTACTTCTCATTTCTTTTATTTTCTTTTTAATCCTGTTTCTCCCTTCTATCCTTTATCCCCTTCCCCCTCCCTTTCACATTTATCCCTTAATCAAATCACTATATGCTCTTCTCAGCAATTCTTCTCTAAATCCCTCAGGCGGGTTAGAAGCCCCCTGAGGAAAGATTTTTTTTGGCAACTGAGTTGAGATAGGAAAGAGGTCCTTGACAGAAGCATATTCCATCCCAGAAAGTTTTTAATCCTTCCAGATGCTTTGTCACAAACTGTGCTTTTATGCTGGTGCACTTTTAAAGGCAGCCAGGATATGTGCAGAGGTCAGATCACAGAGCTGCTCTGGAAAACTCTAAATTGCTCTTGCCTTTGATTCTTGTGCTTTAAAACCACTATGAAGTTTAAATAAATGGATTAGAAATGAGTTAAAGAGCAGGGTGCTTAATGCTTCTGCTTAAATCTATAGCCTCAAGCCACGGCACTTTGGGCGGCAAGATCCTGTTAAATCTCACCAGCTCAGCAGGCTCTGAGCAAGTCAAGGCTTGGATGCAGATGACTGTGGAGAAGCAAGGTGAGAGAGACCAGAAGGGTGGCACTGGTCCTTCTGCACAGCACACAAGCAAGCCTCAAGGTGCTGAAATGGGTAGTGAGGCACACTGAGCCGCCTTTCAGAGAAGGCATCGGCTCCACAGCTATTTGCCATTAATACTAAAGCTCTGACACCATTTATTTATTTTATTTTGTTTTAGGACTCATGATTTCCAGACTTGTTTCCAGCTGAGGAAATTGAGGAGTTATGATAATGTGGTGGGCTAGATCATCTCAGGAGACTCAGCTGCCTTGGAAGCCCGTTCTGCTTCCCGTTGTTTATTATTGTTGGATGGCGATGGGACAGCTGTTATGTTACATCCTAGAGGTAGCTGCACTTCCAGGGCTGGATAAAATGATTGCTGTAAATGCCAGCTTGGCAGCTATTCTGGCCCTCCTTGGGGCAGGCCTTTACCCCCTGCCTCTGGTATGGCTTTGTTCTGCGAGAGAAGAGCAAAACATTTTGTAGCTGCTATTGAAAGAAGTTTCTCAACCTTTTAGGATAATCCCTGTTTTAAAGAGGAGGAGTTGAGTCAATGAGAAAGTAAATCACTTGTAAAGAGCACAGAGTGAGCCCTCTTGTTTATTTCTGAGTTTCTTGCTACCTCTCAACCCTGCCCTACCTGAGTGCAGCATCCCTACTCGTGACTCCATTTTTTTTTTTTTTTCAATAATGAGGCCAATTATATTTATTTTGGGTTCACACTGAGACTCCAGTATCTGAAAGAAATCCATCACAGCGACCCAGGTAAAATTGTAGAAGGAGGCACTGATGATTAAAATCCTGAATTTTGGATGTCCACCGTACACCTCACCACATGTATAAGAACAGTCCAACTGTGGAGGGAGCAAAGAATGGGTTAGCTTGGCTTCCAGAGCTCACACACTCTTCTCTTTGCAGCAAGCTATAAATTATGCAGCATTTAAAGATGACTTTCTAAAACCCTGGCTTTAAAGCTTTTATTTATAACTCCCACACTGATATTTTTCAGACTTGTGACAGCTCCCACCTTCACAAGCTGGGGACATGCCAAGCACCTGGCCTTTTCTATAATGGCCTATTCCCCTCCAGTGAGCTCCCCCCCCTTCCCCCTCCTTTTTTTTTTAAGCAATGCTTTGGATATCTCTGGGAGCTTTTATTTATAGTAGAGACATAAAAAGCGAGTGCAAGGGAGCGAGAATGGTCAAAGGGAAAAGTAGCAAATGTCCTAAATGTCTGACAAACGTCATAGAATTATTTCGTGCTGGAAAAAATAAGGCCTTGGGAGCTGCCAAGATCTCTTAGTGATAATTAATGTAAGAGCAGCATTAGTCCATGTAAAGCAGGTTAGGCTCAACCTAGCCAAGATGTAAACTGGTGAATAAAGGGGAACACCTCAGGGAAATGATGAGGGATGTGGTACTTGCCTTTCCCAGGAGGTGCTAAGCTCACCATTGGCAGAATAAAATGCGTGTATGTGTGAGAATCACAAAATCACAGAATATGCTGAGTTGGAAGGAACCCACAAGGAACATTGAGTCCAACCCATAGCCTTGTACGGGACCATCCCCAAGAGTCACACCATGTGCCTGAGAGCATCATCCAAATACTTCTGGAACTCTGGCAGGCTTGGTGCTATGACTGCTTCCCTGGGGAGCCTCTTCCAGTGCCCAACCTCATTCTGGGTAAAGAACCTTTTTCTAGTATCCAACCTAAGCCTCCCCGGACACAACTTCAGGCCATTCTGTCAGGTCCTGCCACTGGTCACCACAGAGAAGAGATCAGTGCCTGCCCCTCCTCTG
>VWZG01003071.1:53594-81520 GCA_013396735.1 Grallaria varia
GCAGGGCCTCCCTGCCTTCAAGGGAGTCAACAGCTCCTCCCAGTCTTGTGTCATCTGCAAACTTGCTTAGTATTCCTTCCAGTCCTGTGTTCAAGTCATGTATGAAGATGCTGAAGAGCAGAGGGCCCAAGATGGAGCTCTGTGGAACCCCACCAGTGACAGATCACCAGTCTGATGTCACCCCATTCCCTTTTGTGCTTGACCCAGTTGCTCATCCACCTCATGATGTGTTTATGATGGCAGCCTCATGTCGGCAGACACCTATTAATGGCAGGACCCTGGTGGGGTCTGTGCAAAATATTGCTGGTTCTAGGACTTTGATATTTTGTTGTTTATTTAATTATGTAATTGTGTTCCCAGTATTAGAGAGCTCAGTCTTGAGGTAAGAGCCATATCTTGAGCTGTAGAATGGGTACAGGTCTCTAGGGACCCTAATGATGTCTCTTGAAGCTACAGCTATAGCTGTAGCTGCAGCTACAGCTCAGTCCTTGCTTTGGGATCTGGCTTGCATAGTCACAGTTGAGCCTGGCTCTGGGGTTCCCTGTAGGAAACAGATGCTAAGATACCGAATTTTAAATAGAACAGCCAAAGCCTAGCATACAGAAAAAAGCCTCATGTCAGCCTCCTTTTTTGGTGGGTAAGGTTGTTCCAGTCCCACATTGTTATTTCCAGCTTCAGGAGCATGTCTAGGTATCACAATCAAGAGATACATCTGCCCAGGACATGTCACCAGACTGCAGGAGGAAGATGACTCCTGAAAAGGGAGCAGGGAATGAGCAGTATCTTGCAGCAACCTAATTCTTCAGGATTCATTTGTGGAAGAGATCCCGTTTACCGCTGTTGACTGCTATGGCTTCCAAGCCTTGGAATGTCTTTGGCTCTGTGTGCAGTAGTGTGAAGCAGAGCCCTGCAGTCTCAGTGGGGCTTCCTGCTTTTCCCAGACCAAGGAACATTTTTGCACCTCAGAGCAGGCACACTTGCATTGCCAGAGGAAGAAAATTTGGCTTTGTGAAATCTTTTAAGGTCTTGAATTTTTGTTTGTTTGTTTGTTTGTTTGTTTGAAAAAAATTGCCTGGAGCAGGATAAGCATTTTTTAAAAATCTCAACAAAACAAAACAAAACACAAAAAACCCAACATGCATGTGAAGTGTATTTGTGTCAGAACATCTGTTTTCAGCTCTATGCTTTGCTTCAGATGTCTCCTCCTCTCTTGTCTGAAGTGACCAGCAGGTCTCAGAGATCAGAAATCTGGCCAGAGAACAAACTTGCTTGAAATTGCTTTGTCTTTCCCCCCAAAATGCCCCAGGCTTTGAAGGAATGGCACTTTTCAGCAAAAGTAAATTTAGTCGAAATTCTTTGACCACCTTCAGGCTACTCGCAGCAGCACCAGGCATTGCAGGCAAAACAAAGACATCTTGGCAAAATTACACCATTGAAATTGCCGGCAGAAGAGCTCAATTTAGCACCCACTAATTGTTGCACAATAGTTACAGGAATAATCGGAATTTGTTAATTAGATGCATGCCAATGAGTAATTCAAGACTGGTTCCAATAATTATTCCTATCTTCCCAATAGGCTGTGGTGGTGATTAGCTTGTTGGCTGTTTCTCTTGACTGTTCTGCTTCAAATAGAAAGGAGGTGAGAGACACCCATGCAGTGAGCCTTGGCACTCCTCAATGAAATCCTGCTGCCGGGAGGCTGAGACCTGCCTGCCCATGAGTGCTGTTGGTTGTTGCTTTTGACCACAGAAACATCAGAGGCAGCAAAGTGGGCTGCCAGCAAACTCTTGGATCAGCACTGTGCCGGTGAAATTAAATTAATATTTTTCAATGTGTTTAATTCCTGAAAGAAGATGTAAGGATGACAAGTGCCACAGATTCAAATCCTCCGTTATAACCACAGCAGAAGGAAAAAAAAATAGTGGTTGGAGAACAAAACCCCTGGGACATAAAACTCCTTGTCCCCCAGCCTGGAGAAATGCCCTCTACTGGCTCAAAAAGACTTGTCTATTTGCCAGCTTCAGATCTGATGATTTTTCACCCTCCTTTGGTTAGCTCCTTCAGTGTTGCTTGGCATGATTTTTTTGGGGCCACAGGTTAGAAATACCTCAGCAAGGCATGAAAACAGATCAGTGGAAGAGAATTAGTTTAACTGACCTTCTGAATACTAAACAGTAAAAATTGCAACCCGAACACAAAAATGGGGAAAAAAACCTCAAAACAAATCACATTCCATTGCATGATCTGCTCATCTAGCCTTGGGAAGGAAGCAAGAGAAATGCCCAAATAGTAGAGAGTAAGACGGTTCTTGCTGATAACATCATTCGTTTTCAAGTCATCAGCAGTCACAAATGCTTAATATTTCTGACAGTCACTCACCTCATGGACTCAAGGGAATTGTTGCTACTGAAATACCCACCTGATGGAGAACAGAAATAGTTCTCACTGGTTCTGGGTGGAAAATACTATAATCTGTAGGATTTGCTGAGAGAGTTGAGGAAGACCACACACAAGCAGGAGCCAAGGAAACATGCAGACTAATTTTCTTGACAAAGATTTTGGTGAATGGCTGCACGTTCCAAGACCGTATTTTTGCATCTCCCCTCGTAAAATAACACCTTTGAGCACTCCAGAAACCCCTTGTCTGCCTTGCGCTAGAGCACTTGTTTGTTTGATGGGATGCAGAGCCAGGGAAGTATGGGACAGATGTGCAAGAAGGCAGTGTCAGTGGCAAAGGACCCTGTTTGCTCAATACGCAGCTCCTCTGTGGAGGGGCAGTTCTGCTGCACCGGCAGAGACTGTAACAGTTTGTGAAAAACATATGAACATTGCTTTATCTTCATGTTCCCATTGCTGGGATAAGTTAGGGCCCCACAATTTATTCTGAAGCTGAGTACCACCCCCTGCTGCTTTCCCCCATTATCTGTTTCCTCTCCTCATGTTCTCCAGGGGCTACTCTTTCTGCCTCATTTCTTGTAGGGGTAACCAAGGCATTTGAAAACATCCTCCGTCTTCTTGAGCCCTGGGCAGAGAAATAACTACTTTTCTAGTCTTTCCTAAGTGCACCTCATTCTTTTGACAGAAGTACTTCCTCTTTCTGCTACTCCCTGTTCATTTACACCCCTTACATCACGACTTCTCTAAATTACAGCTGCTAATTGAGCTGCCTAGATTAGCAGCACAGACTAGATGATCCCATTCAGTCAATGAAGAGAGACCAGGACCTTCTGGCTGTGCCTTGGGTGACCTGTGTAACCCCGAACGGTTTCTCTTTCTGTTAACTGCAGAGGGAGCTGAAAGCCAGCAGGATGCTAATTTATCTGCCTGAGGTGAGACAGAGCTGTACCATTGCTTGGACAGGACTGGACACTTCAGGCAGAGCCATCCAATGTAGCAATATTTGAACAGCTCACAAGTGGAGTTCCACAGGGCTCCATCTTGGGCCCTCTGCTCTTCAGCATCTTCATACATGACTTGAACACAGGACTGGAAGGAATACTAAGCAAGTTTGCAGATGATACAAGACTGGGAGGAGCTGTTGACTCCCTTGAAGGCAGGGAGGCCCTGCCGAGAGACCTGTGCAAATTAGAGAACTGGGCCATCACCGACCACAGGAAGTTCAACAAGGGAAAGTGCCGGATTCTGCACCTGGGATGGGGCAACCCTGGATGTATTGACAGACTGCAGAATGAGATGCTGGAGAGCAGTGCTGTGGGAAGGGACCTTGGGGTGCTGGTTGATGGCAAGCTGAATCTGAGTCAGCAGTGCCCTGGCAGCCAGGAGGGCCAACTGTGCCCTGGGGGGCATCAGCCACATCATCGCCAGCCGGTCGAGGGAGGGATTGTCCTGCTCTGCTCTGCACTGGGGCAGCCTCACCTTGAATATTGTGTGCAGTTTTGGGCACCACAATATAAGAAAGATGTTAAGCTATTAGAGAGTTTCCAAAGAAGGGCAATGAAGATGGTGAAGGGCCCTGAGGGGAAGCCGTATGAGGAGTGGCTGAGGGCACTTGGCCTGTTCAGCCTGGAGAAGAGGAGACTGAGGGGAGACCTCATTGCAGTTACAACTTCCCCTCGAGGGGCAGAGGAGGGGCAGGCACTGATCTCTTCTCTGTGGTGACCAGTGGCAGGACCTGACAGAATGGCCTGAAGTTGTGTCCGGGGAGGTTTAGGTTGGATACTAGAAAAAGGTTCTTTACCCAGAATGAGGTTGGACACTGGAAGAGGCTCCCCGGGGAAGCAGTCATAGCACCAAGTCTGACAGAGTTCCAGAAACATTTGGATGATACTCTCAGGCACATGGTGTGACTCTTGGGAATGGTCCTGTTCAAGACTAAGGGTTGGATTCGGTGTTCCCTGTGGGTTCCTTCCAACTCAGCATATTCTGTGATTCTGTGACTCTGTGATTCTGTTCCAAGCAAGCAGGAGAGAAAAGAACACGCAAAACTGACTCAAAGGTGGTGGTGGGGAAACAGGCAAACAATTGCTCCTTGTTGAAATTTATACTTCTCTTCTTACACTTGCATAAAGAATCAGAAGATAGCCAGAAGCATGGAAAGTAGAGGCTCCCCAGAGACAGGGGAACAGAGACAATCTCAATTCATGAAGCTTCAGTGGATTTTGCTATCCCTGAACTTACCGCTTTGGGACTCAAACCTCTCTTTTTCTGTTTGTCTGTACTACAAAAGAAGTATGACTTTCTAGTTGTCTTATTGCTCCTTGTATTGCTGTCTCTTGCTCCCTCACTATCAATATGGAAACACACCTTACAAGAACTACCAAACAGAGAAGACACGTAAGGGTTTCCACATGATGCATTGACTCTAAAGGTTCAAAGTTTTTCTCCAGCCTGGGCTTGGTCCCAATCAAATGGGAGATTTTGCAGAGTCCAAAGACCAAAACTTCTTCCCCATGCCCAATCAAATAAAAAAGCCCAGTAACACTCTGGCCCACCTCTTTTATGGAATGCTGGGGTGATTACCTACTGACTTCAGCTGCTCCAGCACTGCCCCTAGAGATCCCATGATACACCAGTGGCCTCACTACTGCTCAGCATTAACTCCTTGTCTCTCAACTCCCTTGTCTGCCTGCTGGGAAGACAGATGTATGAATACTGTGAGGAGGAACTCAAGGAGTTTTTAGCCCTACTATAATTTTTCCCTGACCTAGGAAAACTTAACTCATAAGTTGTCCAGTAGTATGCAAAGCATCTCTGCTCTAAGCACCCTGTCTGAGATATTTCCTCCATCTTAACTCAAGGTTGAAACTTGGATGGAACCAAAATTCAAATAAACCAGGCATCAATTACTCACTGGCCAAATAATGGACAAATGACTCAGGTATTCTGAGAGGGACAGAAACAATGCAGGTGGAAGAGAAGGCTGATAGATACAAACTGGCTGACACTGAATGGTCTGAAGAGATTTTATAGATCAGCAGGGAACAGGACATTTTTCTTCTGTGAGTCAGCATGGAAACCTTTCTATAGATGTTAACACAATATATGCTTGGTCTAAATACCTCACTGAATTCCTTGATCTGATTTCAAAGATCTAGAGGCATAAAATGGCTTGTTCTCTTCTGTTTGATCTGAGATAGCAAGTTCTTTCCTTCAGTGTGTGATTATCTTTGACTTTCTGCCTCTACTTTGAATGGCTACAATAGTCCTGACCGCAGCTCTCTACATTTCAGCAGGCACAGGTCAAGCAGTAGTGTCATTTTTGATAATTACTTAGAGTTTGTTACTCTGGGAATCAGGGGATGTCAAGGGATTTCCCACCTGAGATTTCCCCACCTTCCTCAAAATTATGTTGGATTGAAAGGAGCAACAAAATCCAACATAAATATAAAGCACACTTTTGGCTAACATCTGAAATGCCTTCAGATATCATCTAAAGTTACACACACATGTCCCCAGTGAAGCCTGAAACAAAGCTCTCAGAGAAGACAGGATTAATTTGAGGTCAGAAGGGCTTTGCTTTCTGTCATAACATTGCCATGATGTAGTACCAAACTCATTACTTATCGTGACATGAAGCTAAGAGACTAAAGTATGGTTTAGAGTATGTTAGTTCATTCTCCCCTTCCACTGCAATATCTTCTCTTGAGGATGGCAGCAAACAATCTAAACAAGGTCTTGTGTATATGGAACAATTTAGTCCCCATGCAAACAATATGGGGACATCAGGGATTTCTGTGAGATGTTATGGTTTTGTTTTATCCAAATTGCCTACAGATTTTTCTACGTGTCAGTCTCAGCTCAGAGGGGGCTGTGTTCTGTAATTAAGCCAAGTTGATTAGACAGTTTCAGAGAAGGGAAACTAGTTCACAATATGTCATCTGACCTTTTCTGTCTTTTTCCTCAGCTCTGATCAGCTGTGAAGCAATTCTGAACTTTTCAAAACAATTTGTTCTTCAATTTGGAATAATGACAGTAAATAGTTCTTTAAATAGCCTCATTTGTCAGCTGTCCACTGGGATTAGTTAACATTAAAGAGCTGATCTCCTTTAACTGGATACTTAAGCTGTCTACTGCTGACCTTCCATATGATCCCAGGTAGATGTTCTCAGAGGGTCTTGGGTTCACCAATTATATAGTTGGAAAGGATGACTCTAATTGTTAAGTTCTGCAACCACAGTGAGGCTTGAGGATTTAAATGAATTCAACTCTTTTTCAGTGTACCAACTAGGAAAAGGCACCAGCAAAATACTTCCTGTGCTGAAGGTTGTACCATCAACTAAAATTTGGTTGCTTTGGGGATAAATCATATTTTTGCCTGATCATTTGCTCTGTCTTTTTGGCCTCCCTGTGTTTTACCTCAACCTCTACAAATGAGCTGCTGTTGTCTATGAATTCTTTGCCTAGTATTTCTTGTCTATATTAGTAAAGACTTAGAATCAAAGTTATGCTTGTGAGCTGTGTATGAATGAGCACACTCTGCTGACAATACGACCTTAAAAAAAAAAAAAAAAAGCTACCAGGTTCAAGTTGTTTTGAATATAATGCTCATGCATAATATCACTCCAGAAACTTCAGGACTTCTGTGATTGTGTCACCCTCATGAAGTTCACACTGAACTCCTCATACACTGTCTGATTAATCCAAGCATACACTGCAGGTGCTTCTGACATTTATGGAGATACAACAACCCCTGTAGAACAACAGGAATTCAACTAAAAACCTCAAAATCCACCTATTGTAGATGACCAGATGAGAAAAAGGAGTGTACCCAGGGAAAAATCCAATTATTTACATATCTCTCCGTATAGCAACTCTCTTCTGCCAATGTCACCAGCCCTCTGCAAAAGCTGGATGTCTTGAACAATACCTCAGTATATCAGATACAAACTCTGCTCTCTCCCGCTCCAGCTATCCTTGATCGCACACTTCCAGGTGCTGATTTCCAGATTAAGGGAGTCTTTATTTTAAACTTTTCACACGCTGTCAACGTGGTGTTTGATTACATCAATAGAGGCAAAATATCAGTGCTTAGTTCAAATAAAGAGATTTTTTAAAGCGGAGAGATCTATTTTTGTCACTTCCTCCTGTGGGGCAGGTTATCAAGATGACCTGCAAACAGCATTGCAGCAAAGAACAGCTCACTGTTTCGGGAGGTGAGGGGAGACAGATGGTATTTATGGTGCATTATGAATGGTGAAGGACTCTTTGGACAATATCCTAATAAATACTCTAAAAAGAAACTGCCAGACGCTCATAAGTCAGCATACAGACTGTCATCCTTTCCCTCCTGCTTTGTGATGTAGTTATGCTTTATCTTTTAGTATTGCCACAGTGAACTCAGCTGTAAGGACAAGCTTTGTAGTCGCAGATAAGAGATGTTGGAGGGCTCTTTATGGACAGGACACAGGCAGAAATCCACAGAAGGGGCACGCTTGACTTCTGCCTGGGATGCCTTACCAGGCCTACGCCTGCCTCTCAGGGACAATTTTTCAGTTGTGGTATCAATCATGGACCCAGAAGGACCCATAGGCCCTACCTTAGCATGGTGCAGTGTCAAAAAGCAGAATTTGGCTGTAATTCTGGGACTGGTCACCCCTCACAGAGAGAGATGGACTCTAGTGGTGCAGTCTTGGCTTCAGGTTCTGACTTCTCTCAGGCTTTTGCCTTTGCATGATGGATGCAGAAGTAAAAGTGCTTGGAGGACTGTCCCCAGGAGGAATGTGCCCCTGGGTGTCACTGCCTCTCCACAGACCTGTGAGGGTGGGAGGGATGGAGATGTTGAAGAGCTCACCAAATAAAGGCAGTTAACGATGACATCTGGAAGACAAACCATGCTTTGTCCTGAAAAAATGGTTCCTTTTCCCCATCACTGAGGGCTGCCATCATCATCCCCCTCCTCATTTTTGGGTTGGTGCTTGCCAGTCCAACCCCTAGACTGACAAAACCCACTCTCTGTTGTCCCCTAAGTCCCTCAGAGGGAAAGAGTATCATCATCTTCTTGACAGAGTGGTCGCCTGCTTCCCAGAACCAATTAGCTCCAGGAGTGGAGCCTTGAGACTGCCTTCCTACTTGGACTTTCTCCAGGGAGACCACTCGGCCAGACAGCGACTGTTGCCATGAGCAGGGTGTTTCTACTGGGAGTGCTGACAGCCTGTTTTCATCAGCACTGAAAGGAAAAATTGTTTGGAAAAGGCCTGAAATGTTTATCAAAGAACTACAGCATTTAGTGTAAATGATGAAATGATGGCAAATTAATCTAAGATCCACCATTGCAGCTATCAGAAATCATGGTCTGTAATAGTGGTGATATGGTCAGTGGGAGCTTCACCCCCGGGCCTGTGCGTAGTGGTTTCATAGACAACTTTTGTCTTTCAGCTGAAATGCAGCTGCTTCTGGGGTGGATCACAGGTTCTGCAGGGCACCAGCTCCACCACGGAGTGCGGAGTTCGAAGGTGACCATTGCATTGGCCATGGCTACTTCGTGCCGCTACATCTGCCCATGGCCTTTGGAAGCCTTTTGCCTGGCACTGCTGAGTTTCTCACGACAGGGACCAGGCTGTTGTTTTGTGCTGTGATGAGGATTAATAACTCTCATCATGGTTCATGATGTAAACATGAGACCGTCTGGGATGTAAGGATTAAAGGCCACAAGGAGAAGAGCTCTTTAAATGTCTTGCGGTAACATCAGGGAAATCTTTCCTTCCCTCAGCAGCCAGGAGTTCAAGCTGGTCATGCCGTTCTTCTAACAAATAATACCCCTCAGGCTTTCTGACTCATTTGCAGAGCAATAATTAGGAAAGAAGTGTTTCCTCCACTCAGTAGGCATCACCATTGCTTGTGAAGCCCTTCTGGTAATGTGTGTAACTTCTATACACAGAAAAAAGGTTTTAATCTTGCAAGGGCTGTGGCAATCATATGTAAAACAAGTAAAAAGTGCATTTTTAAAAGTTATGCTTCTAGCTCTCATGGGCCAAGACCTAACTTGTAAACTGAAAACTGAGTGTAGTGTTGTGATGTGATACTTCAGTCTACAGCTCTCAGTCACAGGGCTACACTTTCTACTCACCTTTGGATGTCAGTGTGGTGGCAGGTCTTCTGCACACCCTGGAGATATCACTGGCCATTTTCAAGGGCAGAGTGGCTAGAAATGAGAAATCATGCAGCAAAGAAAGGAAGAAGAAAGGAAGATTCACCAGGCCTTTCTTGGTGATCACTGTGCCTCTAAGATCTCTAAGAGGGATGTGATATCCAAAGTCATGGGCTGGGGCTGAGCAGGGAATCTAGTCTGCTTTTGCTGAATGAGAAGGAGGCTCATGGTTAGGGCAGGGAGAGTTTAGTGTTTTGCTTGGAGATTTCCCCAATGGCTAGAGCTGACCAGCAGTCTCTCACCATGCCTAGAGAGGAGCCATATGCAAGTGGAACACTGCTGGCATGAAAGCATCTCTTGCCAAATCTGCTTAGCCTGCTGCCCTCCACCCATTCCTCCAGACCTATCGAGCCAAGTGTTCATTAGGTTTCACATCTGCTTTGGCCTTGCTGCTGAGCATTTGCCCAGAGATGAAGATCCTGTGAGGTGCTGTGTCTGAGGTTGAAGGGAGGGCTGGAGGGAAAGCTATTGTTCCTCTTATCGCACTGTGAGATTTGTTGCATTCCGAGGAAATCATCTGGTACTTGGCTTTCCCCACTGCCCTGGCCACCGTGAGGCTTTAGGACAATCCCTAATCTGTTTCCTTGTGAACACTGAAGGCCTTTCTTGTGGGAAACAAGTTTGCAAATTCAGTTGTTTCTATCAAAGATGAGAGAACATCCAAGCAGTGCCAGACAGTACAAGCTTCCCCCACAGGCACTCTGGCTCTGGCATCCCACACTGATCTATCACCACCAAGACCCACAGCACAAGACAGCATCCCTGTCCCAAGAAGCCACCTCCTCCGCCTCCCCCTCTGCTCATAGCGTGCGTTCCTGGCTGCCTACCTCTCCTCCTCTCCGACAGACTTGCCAGTGAAGAGAGACACAGTGCAAAGCATGGGAAAAACTGGCACTGACTTTTCTCTCCCCTGTGCACAAAAGAGCACGTGCAGGCACACAAACCTGTGGGCTTGAATCTTTGACTAGGACTCATGTCCCACTTGGTGGGGTGTCTGCAATCCCTGAGCTCTGCAGGGTTCTGGCTGGCGGTGGTACTGGAGCAGGGATGTGTCTTGGTGGGGCGAGGTAAGAAAGGTGGCACTTGGGGAGCAGCACAGTGCTGAGGTAGCAGCAAGGATTGGGGTCCTGATTTCCTCCCCCCAGTACTCCTTACCAACTTGTCCTGCCCCTCACCAATCCTGCCCTCCCTCTCCTTATCATACAGCGCTTTGCACTCCCTCCTTGCCCTGGGGAAAGGGCCACCCAAGAAGCAAGGGGGTGGGGAATCAGGAGGAGCATCTCTTGGTGCTGCCAAAATCACTACCACATTGCTTCTGAAGCCTTGGCTTTGGGTGTCAAAGAGCACCGTTCACTGGCCCTGCCTCCCCAGGGACCACTTCTGCCACCACCCAGGCCCCCATCTCTTCTTGCAAGGGGTGCTGATGGCAAAATTCAAATCCAAAGACTTTGGACAATTCCCGTGCCATCCCTGTCTTCCCCTTCATACCTTAATCATGACATTGCATATCAGCCCCCTGTCAGAGGGCAAGGGGCGAATTTGCTTCCACCAGCCTTTCCTCCTCCCACCTCTCACTGTGCAAACCTGGCCCCTTCACTCCACCTGCACCAGAGATGAGGATCAAAGGATCCCCCTTAGTTATCTCATCAAGGTCCTGCTGCAACACCACAAGCACATCTGGTTGTGGTTTCTCTTGGGAAGGTTCCAGATAGTTGCTGCATTATCATCCCACCTACCTCAGCCAGCTCCCCCTCCGCCTTTGACTGCTCCCTTCCTCCCTGCCCACCCCTGGCCACCGCGTTACTGATGCTCCTCTCCTCTGCCACCTTCATACACTGCTGCCTTGTGGCCGGGGAGTGGGCAGAGGAGGTGCTGTGGCTGCATGCAGAGGAGGGCTGAAATATTGTGGGGTCAGGAGGTAATGAGAAAAGCTTGGTTCTCTCTTATGTCCTGCCCGAATCTCTTATTGGAAGGGCTGAGGACATGGGACAGAGCTCAAAACTGAATCTCTCCGTGAAGATGTCCACCATACCAAAAGATAGAGGCTTCCGGCTGGAAGGGCCAACTCCTTTTTGCATCCCCTGATTCTCCTCAGTCTGAGTCTGAGCAGGATTTGCCACAAGGACATCAGCAAGCCTTAGTGAAGTTGCACAGAGGAGAGAAAATGCATGCAGAATGCCTAATGCTGTGGCAGGTGGCACTGACAGAAACGAGAAGGAAAATGAATTGTCAGGAGTGCTTGTCAGAAGCACAAGGCTCAGGAGAGTGGGTAGGAGTTGATTGTTTGCTAGTAAATCACACTGGGTTTCATGGTGAAGCACCTAGGGCAGCCTTAAAACCCACCCATTAGTTCAGTGGGATTTAATGTCTTCCAGTGAGTAAATACCACCTCATTTTGTTAGCACAAAGTGGTCCTCATCAAAGTATTGGCAAAATGACAACATTTCTTCATAAATCTAGCAAATCGCAGTCTGCCTACAGCCATCCACTGGAATCTTCCTTGTCTTACTTTAATTGAACTTTGTTGTGGGGGAGGGAAATCGGTTTACATTTTTTATTGCTGGGTGTGTTTTATGGGAGATCTGTCAGCTGGAAATGACAGTGCCAATTAGGATTGCATGTTTTTCTTAGGATTGCAGAGTCTGAAAGCAGAAAAGAGAAGGAGGTACAAGCAAGCCAAGCTATTTAGAGTGATACATCTGGGGAAGAGCAAGATGGGAAAAACCTTGGTTTTTCTGCAGCTATGAGACTGTCCCTCTATCCTTCTTTCCCCCTGCCAAAACACACACACACGTTACCCAACACATGCTTAGTAAAGATTGGAGGTTTATATACTGCTGCCCTAATCATACCTTTCCCCAGCCACCCTAGTAAGACTCATGACTGTACACAAGGTATTGTGTGGTCTTCTCCTATATGTTTCCGTAGGTGTGAAACAAACACCTTCTGAAGTGAACTTTTAGAGCTGTCTCCCTTGGGTCACTCTCTGTGATGCAGGCAATTTGAAAACGTAATGTTTTGGGAAGGAAAGGCACAAAAGTCTGAAACAGCCCAGGCTCCCTGGTAGTGTCTTATAATACAGTGATTCTAATTCACCCAGCAAAGGACAATGAGCATGATTGGTGCTTGGTTTGGGAGCATCTCCATTATATTAGTGATGAGACAAGGGAAAGAGAAGGAGGGAAAGATACTGTATTTACAAGCAATCTTAATCTTTTGGATTTACTCTCTTGAGCCAAGTGTCTGATGGCAAATGCAGCACCAACATCCAAAAATCCAGAGGCAGAGCTTTACTTTCCAATCTGTGAGCATCCTGAATGCTCACTGAGACTGCTGACAGGCTCTTCCTCCTTCGCTGCTGTGTCTGCACAGCCAGCAGCCTTGCCTCTGTTCACAAAGATCCTGCAAACCCCTTGCATGAGGGCTATCAGCCAGCTTCATGGGCTAGATGGCAAATTCAGCAACCTTGGCAGAGGGACAGGTGGTATGGAGAGTGGCAATGTGCTTTAAGAGCCAGACTGCTTGCCTTTGGGAGAGGGATGGGCACTCAGGATTTATGCTGCTGAACATGAAAAATAAACACTGGGTCTCCACGTGCTTTGCTAGTCAGCGTGTGCTACCCAGCTGATTCAAACACCCATCCATCAACCTCCCTTGACTCATCACTAAAACACTGAAGTGCACGGGGGAGTGAGCACTCCCACATGGGGATGAGAGAAGGTTCCATTTGCCATGAGATGTTGAAATACCCCTCTGAGCCATCTCCTAATACAGGCAGTTTGGTACAGCATTGCCCTGCTGCTGTGAACCATCACTTCCAGCTCAGACTTAAAACTCCATTTTTTATCTTTCCCTGTGACACAGCGTATCTCCTTTGGTAGGCTCAACTCACTATGGGCCAATGCAGGAGTTTACTCTTATGGGGCAGATGGGACATTCTTTTGGGCAGGATTTCAGAGCTGCTGGCCATCATGGGTGGCAGGGGAGTCCCTTGAGGCAAAGTGGGGGTAATGCTGTCTCACCTATCACCCTTTGCTTGGCTGCTTCTCCGTGTTTCCACTGGAGTGCTCTATTAATAGCCTTGTTTCCAAACAACACTGGCACTAATCATAATTTATTGAGACTTAAATGACACATCTGACAATGACACTGACTGCTGATGTTTGAGTACCAAGCAGGAATTTTAATGAGAAAAGGAGTAAAATGAAAAATGTGTTAAAAGGGCGATGACTTTACCAAGCTTGTGTTTAAACAAGATGATGAAGAGTGTGATTGAAGTTTATTGGCATGGTAAGGTAGATGAATTAGTTGATTCCCTTGAAGGCCAGGTGGCCCGGAGTATTCATTCTTGCTTTCTGGGACGGGACAGCTCTGAACCTGTGCCTGTGGGAAAGGAGCAAAATATACACATGGATTAGTGCACTCTCTGCAGGTTTGCTGACAACACCAGCTCTGTGATGTGGTTGACACACTGGAGGGAGGGGATGCCATCCAGAAGGACCTCAACAGGCTTGAGAGGTGGGCCTGTGTGACCCTCATGAAGTTCACAAAGTCAAGTGCAAGGTCCTGCATTTGGGTCTGGGCAATCCCAAGCACAAATGAAGGCTGGGCAGAGAATGGATTGAGAGCAGCCCTGAGGAGAAGGACACGGAGTGTTGGTTGATAACAATCTCAACCTGACAATGTGTGCTCATATCCCAGAAAGTCAACTGTGTCCTGGGCTGCATCAAAAGATGCGTGACCAGCAGGTCAAGGGAGGTGGTTCTGCCCCTCTACTTCACCCCAGTGAGACCCCACCTGGAGTACCACATCCAGCCCTGAGCCCCCAACATAAGAAGCATGTGAGCCTGTTGGAGCAAGTCCAGAGTAGGCCACAGAGATGATCCAAGGGCTGGAACACCTCTGCTATGAAGACAATCTGAGACAACTGGAGTTGTTCAGCCTGGAAAAGAGAAGGCTCCAGGGAGACCTTATAGCACCTTCCAGTACCTAAAGGGTCTACAAGAGAGCTGAAGGGGGACTTTTTACAAGGACACGTCATCATCATCATCATCATCATCATCATGGCTAGGCTTCGCGAACGAAGATTTGGGAAGGGCTCTACCCANACGTGCCCTGCCCAGCGCATCTGCATTCTCAGCAGCATGGCCTCAATACTGGTGACTGCTGCCTGTTCAAGGACAGACACTGAACATCCACTGGTCTGATTATGTGACCAATGTGTCTGTCTTTGAACAGGCAACAAGGGCATGTAGTGATAGAACAAAGGGAAATGGCTTTAAACTGAAAGGGTATAAATTTAAATTGGATATTAGGAAGAAATTATTTACTGTGAAGGTGGTAAGGCAATGGAACAGGTTGCCCAGAGAAGCTGTGGATGCCCCATTCCTGGAAGTGTTCAAGGCCAGGCTGGGGGTGGGGGCTTTGAGCTACCTGATCCAGTGGAAAGTATCCCTATCCATGGCAAAGAGGCTGGAACTAGATGAACTTTAAGGTCCTTTCCAAACCCCACCATTGTATGATTCTGTTCTATGAAATGGGAAGGTGGTCTCCATCAAACTGCCCCTGTCTTTGAATGGGTGTTGTGCTTCTGACACAGTGGCTATATTTGTACATGTCTGCCTGTAAACACAGCCCTGCCCTGGTCCTGTCTCTTCAGAGCTGGTCCTGTCTCACTCAGGCTGGGTGTGAAAAATTTTATGGGGACCCAGCTTGACAAAGGACTTGGGATGAAGTGGATTTGAGGTAGTTCATTGTCTTGGGACCACGGAATTCACACACAACACAAACATCTCCACTGGCACTCCTTGACATTGGTGGGCAGTAGATGCTCCCATTATTTTCTAGATACAGATGATGAGTTGGCAAATGGCATAACACTGGAAAGACCAGGGAATGACTAGGACATTGCACTGGAAGCACCCTTGGTTTCCATGAAGCTGTGTCTCTAATGGTGACAACACAGCACCCATGGCATGTGTGGGACAAGAGTGCCTAAACAAAAAATATAGCAACATTTTAGGACCAGTAGAGTGTCCCACCTGGCATCTGTTGGACACAGAGAAAGAGGAGAGTGGGGCCTATCTGGCAGGCCATTAGGATGCTGAGGATACCTTAGAGGGTCTAAAATCACTGAAGCGATTGGCTCCTGCCTAGGTTTCAAGTCAGTGTCTCCCTGTTGACTATCTCATTTCAGGTCCTGCTGGATAATAGAGAGAGGGCAAAACCTAGAGAAGATATCTTTGTCCAGAAACTTAAAATACTCTTGTGACAGGAGTATTAGAGGTCAGACAAGAACTTGCCAAGGCTCAGCTCTATCAGTATCTTGTCTCTGATGATAAAGGATGATTCAGGAAAGTGTGACCCTTCCTTTGCCCCTAATCTTTTGTTGGCACTATTTCCAAAACTTTTTTCATCCCACAAAGGCTGTTCTCTGTAAATACACTGAAACAGATTCCCCAGAAAGAGAGTTTAGAATTCCTCTACCCTCTATATCTATTCCCATCTGAATAAACATGCTCTTAAAAAAAAAAGAAGTGGTTACCCAGATTTAGCAGATAAATTAATCCAAGCATGACTCCAGAACTGATTTTACAGCAACTTCTTTGCTGTTTTGTGGTGCAATTTAGCAAACATGTTTCTTCTCACCTCAGAATGAAGGCATGTGCATGTAGATCCCCTAACAAGCTTGGAGCATCACCTTCAAAACTGCCTCTGGTAAAAATTTTTCCAGAGACATTCCAGAGGCAAAGAGCCTGCCATGTGTTTCATGTCCCATGTAGCATGCAAGATGGAGTTATTTGTTTGTTGCTGCTTTGTCTTTGTTTGTGCAAACTGACGCCGCAGGGACTTTTTTTGAGGGCATTTTTCAGCCAAGAAGATTATCCCATATAAATACAGTAAAATAAGTAGATTTATCACCAGAATAGCTTCAGGCTGTTCCATCTATCTATCTATCTATCTATCTATCTATCTATCTATCTATCTATCTATCTATCTATCTCTCTCTCTCTGTCTATCTATCTATCTGCCTTTGTAGACAACAGATTTACAGGATTAAATTCCTATCGCTGACTAAAACAGACACATTGGGGTTATCTTGTTTTGTGTCTACACTGAAACTGTGAGCAAGAACTGAGCTAATTAAATCAGGCAGATTTATCTGCCTCATGTGAACCTTGGAGTTACTGCCCACAGTGGATCATTCTGTACCTTTGCCAAAGGGTATTGCTGTTCTAGTTGAGGAACAGACAGGCATTTGGGACCCATAAGCCTTTCAATAACTAACCTCAATCTGAAGAGCAATGTGATTGAGAACCACGAGCTGCTACCCAAAGGGGAAACTCCCATCAGGTCAGAGGCAGTCTTGGCTACCGTCACCTTTACCAAGGTTTTTGCAGCAGTTAATTCCCTTTATGTGTATGTTTTTACTGGTTTTCACAAATTATTTTTGAAGTACACCATAGTTTTTCAGCTTTTAGGAAGCCAGCATGAAAGTCATCAGGGCAATGACAGGAAAGATTTGTCAGTCTTGATCCTCTTGGTAGAGCCTCTATCAGAATACAATGCAGGTGAGGGTCCTGCTGGTATGTGATCCTGAAAAGGTCACTTAGAAGAGTGTTTAAAACTGATTCATAAAAAGGTGTCCCCAAAGTGACTGGGAATTAAATCGAAAATGAATACCCTGTTCCCAAGCTCACATGTGCAGTCCCATACATGCAGGTCAATAACAAAAGAGAAAAAAAAAAAAAAAAAAAAAAGGCTGAACTTGAAGTCCTGCCTGACTTCTAATGAGATTTGATGAAAAACAAAATAATAAAACTACACAAGAAGGCCTATAAATTAGGTTTTTTTCTCCTGAATGATTATATGTCCTTTCCATTTAAAAGGTTCTTAAACTTTCATATGTCCTAAGGGAATGGAGTCATTGCCTGTCACTTGATGCACCCAGAAGTGTTTGACCTGGTCTTCACCATGAGGTGAAAAGGATTACCTTAAACCTCACAGGAAGACTAGTAACTTGCTAAGCTGCCATAATTATGTGCTGGTATCTGTGGTCCCCAGTGTACTTAACAGCTTTGTTTTCATGGAACTCAGTGGGATTTTTCCACCAGAATAAATGTCAGGTGCCTAAGACAGATCTGGGCTTGGGAAGAGCCTTAATCTGTCTGATTCTTAGCAAACAAGTGTTTTCCCAGTGATACTAGGAAAATAAATAGAGGGAGGAGCGTGAGACACACAGACAATTTGGCAATAAGTCTATATGAGTGTCTCAGACGAAAGACAGTCTGGAAACAGGGACTATAGGAAGTTTCATGAGCATTTTGGGACCAATCAAGGTTGATGCTGTAGTGTCCTATCTTGAGAGCCAGGAAATAAAGGAAAACCCAGGTCTCTGGTTCCAAAACAATGAAATCATTTTCATGCCCATTTCTTTGCTACAGCAACTGCAAGTGTAGAAAAAATTAGAAGAATGAGTGGCTGAATTCCAACTCATAAGAGGTGAAAGGTGCAAGGCAGAGAAAGGATGGTGGCTGGTACAGCTTTTTTGGCTTTCCCTGCTATACCACGCATGCACATGGAGCTGCATTTTAAGTCAGATGAATCACTGAAAGTTGGAAAGTGTCAATTTTTGTTTGTATAACTGTATGAATAAAATTAAAGATTAGGTTATTACAGACATCAGTTATGTTTTAAAAAAAACCACTAAAATGGCTGAAAATGAGACAGAGACATTATTAATAAATGCAGTGTTACTACAGTCTATTTTCCATCACTGTCATTGCACTTATCAGAGTCAAAATTGTTCCTTTGCCTTTGTTAGACAAATATATGCCTATGAAAGAAACTCTTAAGGATTTTTTTGAGTTTTTTTTAAAATTTTTCTCTATTAAGTTGGCAAAAATAACGTGAAATGAAAAATTCCTTTAGATGGAAAAAAAGTTCCATCAATATATCAAGTTTTTGAAAAGCTTTGTTTACATTTTAACCTTTAAATGAAATCATTCTACTGTTTGCTGTTTAAAATGAGAATGCATTTTAAATAAAAAGAAGACCTAAAACATATAATTTTGGCAATTATGACTTTAAAAGCAAAATTTGGTAGCATTAACTTTTTCTTTTCAGCAATTTGATTTGAGATAAATTGGCATTTTTCTATTAAAAAAATGCAATAAAACCTGCTTTGCTGTATTCTTTGTGTACAAAATCTTCAGTGATCTGTACCCCAACCCTTACGAAAATTGTGTTGCGAGGGGAAAGGAGACTCAGGAGATCCTTAATTTCTTGAGCTGGCTGCCCAGTCGGTTGCCTGGGCCACTCCCTCCGAGGGCACCTTAATCCTGTTTTTCTTAGTCAGGACTGTCTAAGAAAAAAACCCCTTCCCTGAGTTTCAGGAGGAGGTATCTGGACACAAAGGGATGACAGTTCTTGTTATAATATCCACCCCCATGGATTCCCTGCAGGTAAAGCCTGGTTGGTGATCCCAGAGGAGATTAGCTATTGCTGATGATGCTGAAGTACAGGAGATGCACATGGCTTATCTCGGTCATTCAGTTTGTGTCTGAGATGGGGCACCAGATAAGGATGCAGAATTTGTGCAGACAAAGCCAAGCAACTGCATCATTTATAACCAGAGAGGAGGAGCTGACATTTATTTGCTCAAATATCCATAAACAAAGACTCTCAGAAAACGGTTGTTTTCAAATGAGTCATTGAACGGGCATGGCGGTTGGGTCTGCAGCAAATCCTCTGAGAGACACCCGAGTTCTCGGTTAAGAATCTCTTTTTCTAGGGAGAGAGAGAAGCTCCAGATTCAACACAGTACTCTCCCAGGTTGCAGGGATTTTATTTCTCCCTGCTGCGACCAGTGATGCACTACGGGTTAGGCTAGAACTGTCTCTTTGCTCTGTAGATTCTTAGATATGGTCTCTGTAATCTTTTTCGAATTAAAAAATTGGAATGTTTTAAAAGTGATATGTTGGGCAGTGCTGTCTCTTGACACATTTCCTGTGGTGTTTACATAGCTGCATCAGTGGACATTTGTCATTTAGATTATCCCAGGATTCCATGTAGATTTTGTCATCTCACTTGCAAGATGGACACAATCTGGTCTTTAAACCAATTCCCTTCCATTCATTCTTGGTATAATTTTTTTCCAGTATAGCCTCAGGGAAGAGCAGCAGGTAGCTATGTTAGGAGGGACCCTCGGTTGCTCTCTGCATGATCCTCCCTCACATTGTCATTGCACTTGGAGCTCAACCATCCAAACCAGTTGAACCATGAATAATGCACATGTAACCCTATGGTTTTTCATGGCTGTCCAGAAAGCACAGAAACAAGAGCCTGGGTCAGACCCAAGAGTGCAGGCAAAAAAAAAAAAAAAAAAAAAGGCTTTGATTTACTCCTATTCTCTTTCTTCCAAGTTTCCCTCTGAATACAAAGGGAGGTATATATGGGTTCTTGGCTTTGTGCAAAATATAAAAGCATTTTCATTTCTGCAAAGCCGCTGTTGTAAAGCTAAAGAAAGGATGCTTTGTGAGCAATTGGTTGGTGCGTGTTCTTAAAAAAACCTCAACAAAAACTTGGCTTCCATGATATAGGAGGACCAACAGATCCTGATCTGTTCAGCACAGGTGAGGGGGAGTGACCTAATCAGGAGGGCTTTTTTATTCCTTTTGAGACATCAGTCTTAAGTTTCTCTCTGGTTGGCAAGCTTCAGCATGAAGTGTCTAGGTTTTTGCGAAGAGAGCCAGCTCAGGGGCCAGCTGTGATTCCTCAAGGGCTGGTGCTGGCAGATAATTTACCCTTTGTGGAACTGGGCCACCATCAAAATCTGTGGTCCTGCAGGGGTTGGTGCCTGCTGGAGGAAATATCATAGCCATGTTTGGCAGCTGGTGCTGGTCATCTTGCAGTGCTGGTCATCTTGCAGTGCTGGTCATCTTGCAGTGCTGGTCATCTTGCTGGTTTACTAGATTGATCCTTCTCCATAAGGTCCTTGCTCTGCTGCAGCTCCTGCTGTCTCAGGAAAACAGGCTCAACTTCGAGGTGAATCCCTTGGGAGTTCAGTCCATACTACAGCCAGAGGTGTGACTCAGCTTGTGGAAATACACCTGCCTGGGATTTGTACAACCTTGTTGAATGCTTCTAGCATTGTGTGAAAAAACTTGAACTCAGGAATGGCCACGGAGCAGAAAGGATTTAGGAGGAAACCGCAGGTAGTAGAACATATGGAATACCTTGCTTGCATGGTTATCATCTCCACATTGCCCAGATGAGCTAGTGGGAGACTTACTGAGTCTGCCCAAGGAATCCATTGCTCTCATTTGCCTGCCATGCAACCCAGCATAAACTCATGTTTAAAAAATACAGAGGACATGAGTAAATCAAATTGCGGCTACTGGATGGACTGGTTTTGTAGACACGAAATGCACAATAATTTGTTGTTCTCATTTTTTCAAGGACCTGTCTCCTGATTTTAGGAGGCTGGTATTCAGAAACTCCACAAACAGGCAACATCATGAGTAAAAGTGTTCTGGAAATTTTCCAAAGAAACATATTTTCTCTCATAAAATAACGATGTATGGAAAGATAAAAACTCCAGACATACACATGGATTTTGATCAATATCTATTTCAAGATAAGTTTTTGGTAAATCTAACATTTTCTGATTAGAAAATAAATTTCCAAATGTCCATTTAAAAAAATCCAACTCTTATTTTTATAACAAACATTATGAGATTAATATCAAAAGTACAGAAACTAAGACTTATGAGATTAATATCAAAAGTACAGAAACTAAGACTCATTTTTTCCTTAGAAGGGGAATACTTTAACTACCCTGAAAAGATACTTGAGACCCATACCTCAGAATTTTATTTTATAGCAAATAATTTTTTGTCTGATGCTGTCTTGATCCAAGTCAGTGTAAGGCTACAAGACTTCTTCTACAGAATAAACTTCCTAATGCCGCTTATTCCTTTAAAACACCAAAGATAAAAATGCCCTTTCTTAGTAGCCCTGGAAACACCACTATTTATTATTTAAATAACAAATGCTGATTGTCCCTTTACAGGAGAAGTTCACTGGCCTAGAATCTTATGGCTCTGTGGAACTTGAACTGGTCTATGAAGTATTTGGGTCCCATCATTTAAGAAAAGCCCTAAATATAGAAAAAGGTGTTAGTGATGCCAACCAAGGTGTGTATGTACAGATCAGCTGTTTACAGAGTATGCAGTGTTTCTTCAAGAAAATGAGTGCGAGACAACGGATGCAGACCCTGCAAGAGAGGAAAGAGTTACTCAATGACACAGAATTGGACTGGATCCAAGGGGATTATCAGCAAAGAAAAGAGGCTTTGGTTTAGTCCTGCTACCTTTGTTCCAACTTTTGCTCTGCAAACAAAAAGAGAAAATATACAGGCTCACGGCTATGTGCAACATATAAAAGCATTTTCACGTCTGCAAAGCCCTCACTGCAGAATTAAATAATGAAGGCTTTGTGAGCAAGCGGTTCGTACTTGTTCTTAAAAATAGCTGCATCACAGACAAATCATCTTTTGTTCAGAAACTGGGCAGGCCACATGACCAAGTAAGTCAGGACAGGTGATGACAAGGATTGTGGCTCGCTATTGTGTTGTGAAACCATGAAATATTGCCCTGCTCTGCTCCAGGACCTCAGAAAGTTTTCAGCTAAAGAGAATCAGGTTTGGTCACGTGCATTGGATACTTTTTCTTCCAGAACAGGAAGCAAGAGGAACAAGTTATTGCTGAATGTGATATCCACCCTTCCACAATAAGCAAATTCAATGAGTAAAGAGCTCTTCACTGCTTATCCTTCAGCATTGCACCTTCACTCCTATTGATTCCACAATCCATTTTAACAGCCATATTGTCTTGTTTATAAGACATAGTAAAATGTGTCTTACATGCCATGCTTTGTCCATATAGTTAATATACTAGCGATCCTTTTAAAGTCTACAGAAGTACAGAGCCTCCATGATCCTTGTGTGTCCCTTCCAACTCAGAATATTCTGTGATTCTGTAATGAAACTCATGTGCTAATAGGAAGCAGGATTTGGGAGGTTCCTCTGCCCATCTTAACACTACACAGGTGGGCTGGAGATTTTAACAAACAGATCTTGTGAACCCATAAATCTGTTCTCTGACGGGTGAACTGTGTTCTCAAAAATGGCGAGGAGTGGTTGAATAAGAGTGAGCGACAAGCATCAGGATCTACACAGGCAGTCTCCCTTTCAGTTCTTTTTAATGAGCTTGTAGCTTCTGCTCTCACACAGTTCTTGGTGTTTGGCAGCAGTGAAGTCCTTGGTCACTAACCAGCCTGTTCCACAAACAAGGATTTATGTTTCCCACTGATGTTTCTTCCTCCTTGGACACATGATTTATTTTGAGGAACTAACTGGATCCTGACTGGGGCTCTGTGCAGTAGTCCAAGGTTGAGATTTTGATTCTCAGTCAGAGACTCCTTTTTCCCTGTTACACTTTTGTTCAGGCTCTAACAGTGCTTGGACTAGTAGCACAGACTGGTATAGGTGTGTATTACCAAGGTGTGCATTAAGATTAGTGGTTGTGGATACTATGAAGGACACAGAAGAAACTTAAAGATGACTGACCTAACATTTTTGTTGGATTTTGCCTGTTTCTGTGTTAGTGTGTTAGCAATTTTAACATTTAATTTAGTGTAATTTAGTTTACTAAATTCAGGAAATTCACCTTGTGCCTGACAGTAGCAATAATCAGGTGGAACATTATCTGAAAGCCATTCCTGGATAAAGCATGAACACAGAGGATGTGAAATGGGCTTTCAGTGCCTACTGACTACTGGCTGAGGTTCTTCATTGTTTTGTCTTGTGTGCAGTGCTGCAAAAGGGCCAGGCAATTTCATCAGTCCTGGATCCTGGCTCCTACTCTTGAGAAACTCCATAAGACCACATTCCAGCCTGCACCTCATCTGCGTATTAGGCTGTGTAGGGTGGCAGGTCAGCTTGCCTGAAGAGCTCCTCTCTGCAGAGGCAGCCGGGCCTTTGCTCTGGGTGCCTGCTCAGCTTGACAGGAAGATGTATGAGGACATTTGTAAATTTTTGTCTTGTACAATGTATTCCCGGCTTCCTTCCAGCCCTGATTTTGAAACCAGCATGTGACTGGTCCAGTTGAGTCTTCCCATGTCTTTCTAACATTCCTTTTCAATTTGGGCATATTGTTCTGCTTGGTGATAGTGGCCCTGATAATTGCATGAGTCAGCCATTTTGCGCAGTTTGGCAATATACGGATCCATTGTTTTTTCAGCTCTTTGGACAATGTTCCCGATTCTGTGGGTTGAAAAGCACTTCTAGGATTTTACAGAATCCTTCCTACTCTTATATCAAACACTGTAGGTGCATGGGGTAGACCTTACCTCCGAGAACGGAAAATATGCCTGCTTGCACTTCATTTTCTTTTGCATTCACTATAAGTTATCTTAGGTCTATCTTGCAGCCAAAAGGGCATCGAGCTACTGACCACAGCCCCTTTCACATTTCTCTGTCAGAACGGAGACAGTGCTGTGCTCTTGACCTTTTTCCGTCTCCTTCTCTTTCTATGACATTGTTCTTGTGCTTGCAAGTCTTTTTTTTCCTCACTCCACCACCCTCCGTGATGCAGCACAAAAGGCGACTGCCCACAGAGAGGTGAAAGTGTTGCTCTTGACTGTTTGTGTCTTTAATTATTACAGAAGTGCTCCCATGAACTAAGTGATTTGTGGTTATTAATTCATGCTATTAAACTAGCTGTGAAGAAAGGATGGCTCGCTGTTATTTTGCATTTCTTTGATTGGCACCTTATTTGAAAGTGGGTTTTATCAAGTTTTATCTTGAGCTGAGTGACACAGCTAATTATACTTGTTTCCACAAGCACCGAGCTCCAGTCTGAAGTACAGTGAGCATATAAAGCACTAGTGTCATAATTCCTACAGATAAATGTTTGCTTTCACATAATGTTTGAGTACATGGGTATGAAATGTGACTTCAACTAGTGTAAGTCACATCACAGGAAAACACTGTGTGCAGTCAACAGTTTTTTGTGCCTTTTACCCTTAATAATGCAGGGGCAAAGTGGAAGGGGCAGATCCACTGGGACACATCCCAGCACATAGGGAAGATCTGAGACATCATGGTATGCTTTGCAGGAGGTACCATGTTCTTTCTCTTCCCTCCATGGAGGTTAGAGGACCTTGAGTCCAGGGTTATGTTGGCTGCTGGAAGGGAGGTCTAAAGGGTTCAGATCAAACATGTCCACAGAAACTAGAATAATAATATAGATGAGCCCATGCAGGAAGTTAAATTCTTCCTACACGGCCTGGTTAGGGGTCACTGAAGAATCTGGGATAGAGAGCTGCTTCTGTAGGAGATGACCCAGGTAAATGTGCCTCCTCCATTAGACCACATCTACTACTAACCAATATGTAAATCTACAGAAATAGCTTGACATCATAAAAGGCTGCAATTTTTCTGTGCCTGCCTGCCGGGTCACCTAATGGCAGATGTTAAGTAGTAAGAAGGGTAGTTATCAGTCAACGCATGGTGACTCATCAGCACAGCAGGTCAGAGAGCTAAGGGCTGCAGATAGGCTTTAAGAAGAACTGAGATAATTTTATGACCTGTGAAAGCATTTGCCTGGCTGTTCCAGTATAATCAGTAAGGGAAGGGTAATCAAAGCTCCTTCCTTGGGGCACCAGCTAATGATACTAATTAGCACACAGACAAGGCTTTGCTGAAAGCATTACACCCAGGCATGTGATAATTAATTAAGCTGATTGTTTGGGGTAAGGTGTTCTCCTTGCCTTCTCCCTATGCTGCAAGACTGGGCAATGGGAAGGAAGGAGGGTTTTATGCTTGCTCATAAAATAGTCCAGCATGGTGAATTTGGGCAGCTTCTCCAGGAATGTGACTCTGTGCTGAGGTTTAAAGAGATCCCTCAAACCACTACTCCAAGTTGTATCTCAGTGCATCGGGGGACAAAGGCAGAGCTACTAGATTTTTTGACCCGCCTGACTTCTAGAAAAGGACTGGTGCCAAACCCAGATATGTCCACTCCCTGTGTGTACTCAGGTTATAGCCAGTGATACTCAGCACAGCCCTGAGCCTCTGGGAACAGTGGCTTGCATAGAAAACAGTTACTGCTAGTTTCTATGGCGCAAGAGCTTTGCCACTCATAGCCAAAACCAGGCAGTGGTACAGGCTCTTGGCACTACCACAGGAAACTTTGCAGATCAAACTCTGATGGAGTATGCGGCTGGCTGCCTTTGCCAAGCAGGGCTCTTTGCAATGAACTCAGATTTGATGTTATCCAATGTCCTGACATTACAGTGACCGCTTTGGCTCCAAAGGGCTTAGTTCAGACAGAGGTACTGGAATCTGGCGGTGACCAAGTGTTTTCTCTTGTTGGCTATTTCTAGGAGACTGTTGGATAGGATCCCAAGTGATATATCTGGCTTCTTCTCTAGGCTGGTGTGTGTGTGTGGGTGGGTGGGTGTGTGTGTGTGTGTGTGTGTGTGTGTGTGACTAGGCAGAAAATATCCCTCCATTGTTATGTGGGAGAGAAGCAAAGAAACACCAGTTTAAAAGGGCAGTCTAAGGCAGAGTATAATTTTCTTTAAACTCTGTACAAATCCCTGCCTGGCCAGACCTCCATAGTGCTCAACATTCTGCCCAACCAAGTCACAGCCAAGTTTTGCAGCTGCATTCAGGGTTTCTCACTCCCTTTTCTACTCTGTGCTAGCAGAGAAAAGAGAACCTCTGTTGTGTCTGGAAGTGTGTGACATACAAGTTGGCTGGACCTGCAGGGTGCAAAGCAAAGAGAACGAGCTGTTCCTTGTAATTTCGTAGGTCCTGCATAAAAGCTATCATCTGGGAAGAGTTCTTGATGATCAGAATGACCTTCTGGTCAGGTCTTGAGGAGCTATTCTATGGTCATCCTTTCTGGAGAGGGTGGGTGGTGGGAAGTCCCCTCTTCTGCTCCCATGGAGGGGTTCTGATAATTCGCATCTCTGGACTGGGTCTTTTCAAATTAGATAAATCCTGTGTTTTGTAAGAAGACTTGGAAGTAAGAAGGAAATAGCCTTGTGTCATCAGTTCCTTTAAGTGGGTGATTTTTCTGTCTCATGGGATATAAATGTGCTATGAAGCATCTCTTCCTTCAGTTTGCTTTAGGCTTATGTCCAACCCACTTCCAGTGTGACTCACCTGCTTTTGGTTTCACTTGGTACCGAAACCTGCCATCCCTGCTCCTTGGAGAATGATTTAGCCCATACCCCATCTCTTAGCAGGACTGTGGTGAGCACCTCCAACATCTTCCCTGGGTGGTCCACCAAGACAAAACCAAGCAGCCCAGTGCCCAGTGCTGGTTCCACAAATACGAACTGCTCCCATCACCTGAGTTTGTATAACCATATGCATCACAGGCAGTCCTAAACAGCGTCCACAATATGTGACTCAGAGAGCATCCTTGGGCCTGACTTTTACAGAGCCCAGATTATCACATGAGGGGATAGTTGTTCTCAAGGCCTGACTCATTTGCTTAATGGACCCTATTTTTAAATGAAGGAGGCAGTGTTACTGGGAAGGAAAATAACTACCACTTCTGCTGTGACACTGGGGGTGTTAAGCAAAGTCTCGTCTTCCTAAGGTGGTACTCTGTCCTCAGGAAGTGTCCACGTTGCTTCTGCCAGTTTAAGGACAGAGAAAAGCACATGCACTGTGGAAAACTAAACACAAAACACCGCATTTTTGGTTTGCAGGACTTGTGAAAAAGCTGGTAATGTGTCGAAAGGTGGAAGCTCAAATCTTCTCAGATGTCTTCCCAAAATGCTGAGTAACATATTTTAGAGTTGTGCTTTTCGGCATGTGTAAGTTATCGTGTGTGGCAGAAATAAAGCACCTTCCCTTTTCTTATTCATGTTGCATACAGACACAAACGCGTCATTCACATAAATCAGGCACGATTAGCCAGAGGGCTCAAATTTACAGTGTTTCTGATAAACTAGACGCCTAAGAAATTCTGTGATGGGAAAAGGCTGCACTCTGCAAGAACACAGCAGGTAACAGTAGCCTTGTGAACGATAGCCCAAAGCCTCAGCTTTTGCCCCGGTACCTGAACATCTTACTGTCCTGAGGGAAACATCTGTGGAGCAATTATTATCTTGGAAAGAGCCATGGGAAAATAAAGCAGTCGGTAACACTTGAAAAGCGTCCCAGATTCCCACTGAAAGGCTTTGTCAGAGCTGTGAACCTTCACTTTATTTAGCTGTACGCCTTTTTTTTTTTTTT
>VWZG01003071.1:81541-137522 GCA_013396735.1 Grallaria varia
TTTGTTTTTTTTTTTTTTTTTTTTGTTGGGTGGGTAATAAACCAAAAAAGTATCTTGTATGTTCCTGCAGTGGGAAATCTCAGCCTTGATAACATTCAGCTCAAGGTTGTTATCTAGTGGATTGTAACCCGTGGAATATGGGAATATTTCTTAAAGGAAAAGCAGGGCTTGTCACTTTGTGCTCTTTGGAAGCTTAACTGTTTGTGTCTCAGTAAAACTCAGCTGGATGATCCATGTAATGCTCAGAGGGAGAACGGCTACATCGTACTGACCTGTGAAGGGGCTGGGTGTGTTCACCTCCTCTCTGCAGGACACCACTTCTTTTTTTTGTCGCAGGCATTCTTGTTTTTCCCCCGAGGTTTTTTTTTTTTTGGTGCAGAAGTGAAAGGGAGTTTGGGACCTTCAGCCTACACAAGCCTCTCTGCTTCTGTCTCTGCTGACATATGTAAACTACCAAGGCAGGTCATCAAATACACCTATCACAGCAGGAGAAATGATAGGGCTGCCACTGAAGATGGTGTTTCCTAGCAGGACAAGCCGAATGGCACAGTCCCAGATGCTGCCCTATGCTCTGCTATGCCTCCTGCTCATGGGTCGCATGCAGCGGGAACAGGGTCACCTCTGACTGTGCTGGTTGCAGTGGTGACAGAGAGATGTGGGAGAGCCTCATGGAGTCTGCAAAGGTGCACTAATCTGTGGAGGAAAGATGTGTGGCACACCATCTACCTGCATCAAATGCCACGTGGAAATGTCACGTAAGACTGAGCAATAGTGCTTGGTTCTTGCCTTAAGAGACTATCAAAGGGCTTTGGGCAGGACACGGTATCATGCCACCCATTTTCACAGATGGCAAAATTGAAAAACAGGGCAGGGAAATAACTTAGTTAAGGTCACCCAAGGAGGCAGTGGAGGAGCTGGGAATAAAACCCAGGTTTCATGAATCACTAAACCACACCGCTTCCCTTAGGGCTGTGGATGTATTATAATAGAGCAAGATCCAGATGTGGTTTTTAACTGTCATTCAATACTCTGTGTGATATTACTCCGCCTAAGAAAATATACAAATTTGGACTCCCTGGAGATCTGACTAGTTTGGGGAGCTTGATTAAGCCTATTTGGCATGACAATGTTAGGCAGAATGACCCACAAAGGGATGGGGGACAATTCTCAAATACACTGTCAGGGCCTGTGGATTGCTGAGCCCTTTCTGCAACCAGGAGGATGCACAGGAGTTTGAGAAACACAATCTCAGAAAATGAAGGAGGGAGCAGAGTCAAAACAAAGAAGCTGGACCACATCAGGAGGTAGGAAGAAAACAGATGCTTGGCAACAAATCTGTGATCAGACATGCTGTTCCAGTGGCAGCCATCCCCTTAGAAAGTTGTTATTCTCCAGCTGTTCATCTCTATTCCCTTCATTCCCTTCCCAACCCACCAATTCAACGGCTTGTTAACTGCTCCAGAAATCAACCCGGGCTATTCTGAGGGAGCTCTTCTTGGAGCTGCCAATGCCAGCCTTTTGGCAGAGACAGTCAGCAGTGGTGGTGAGGAGAAGACAAGACAAGGATCCAGGGGTGGCCAACTCTCCATGCAGCTCTGTCACATCTCAGTAGCGTTTCTAGCTGCAGTCAGAGAAAAGGGTGTTTAGCTGAGTGAAAAAAGTATTGCTCTGCATGTAAAACTCTTCATGCTTTGATATTAACAGTAGGCAGTGAGTGGGCCAAAATCCCAGAGCCTGAAGCCATGATTTAAATTGATCTATGTTCACATTTCTGTCTCCAGGTTTGAGCTGGGGGAATGGGGAGAATAGAAGAATTGCATCCTCCCATCAAATTTCTTCAGTAAAATTGCCCCCCACCCCACCCTGACAAACCGTGTCTGTTTTTTTTTCCAAAAACACCTGTTCTTGGTTTCAGATGATTGGATATCACCACTGTTTTAGCTAAATAATGAGCTCCTTAACTTCAGGAATTTGCCTAAAGAGTTAGAAAGTTTTATTTCTTATACTAAAAAACATGAAATGAAACACTATCCCTTTCATACTTCTACATGTTATATAATTGTTTGTGATTTAAAGTTTAATTACTGATTTCTGCAGCAGAACTCATGCTTTTGAACATTTGATCTTAGAAATGCAGATTTCATACTGGCTTAAAATGGAGGTAGCACTTCTTTCTTTCTTTCCTTATGTGATGCCCCTGAGTGATGCTAAAAACCCATTATCTAATCTGCATGTTAGGAGGGTAATGTAAACATCTTTGGGCCCAAATGAACAGAACCATCCTCATTCAGTCCACAAACCATGCCCTAAGTCTGTGTCAGAAACGAGTCTCATCCTGCTCTGGTATATTTGCATTCAAGTCACAGAGGTGATTTCTGTGCATACCATGTTTTAAAAGCCTTCAAGAGCCTTTGACAATGAAGTGTGCAACCCTGATGAGACCTTGTGCAAAGTTCCTGGCTGTGTTGAGGGTCCAAAGTGGTGGAGAGAGGCTGATTTTTGGGGGAAGCAGTGCGGATTCATAGCTTTGACTCTGCAAAACAACTGTAAACAAAGCAAGAGAGCAGCTGTCATCTACGTGCACTGATGGCAGCTCATACTCATTAGATACAGGGGAACTGAACAATAGGTTGATGCAAATCATAGGAAGAAAGCACTACTTTGATACTGGCATTAAATCTTCCTAATGACCCAGTCCCCTCCTTTTCAAGAATGAAAAAACCCCAAAGCTTCCTGTATGTTTGTGCTTATTTTAAAGGACTACTAGGATGCTACAGGATAAAAATGACTTTTTGCTTCTTTGAAGACTCTGATTACCTAAAAGGTGGGTGGCTTACATAAACCAAACTTGCTCTATAGCTGCTGGAGAGATATTGACAAATCCAGGAGAGGATTTCTGCCAGTCTAACAGAGAGATAAGAATGAGAGGGGAGGACATGCTTCCAGAATGTCTCTTTCTCCATCAGCCATAGGAATTTAGATCACCAGTTTAGTACAGGTGCCTAAAATTTAGATTGAGTCAGCTGAAGCCACAACCTGATAGTCATGTCATGGAGAGGCAAAGTGCCTGACCAGGAGAAGAAAAATAAGGGTTGAAAAAGGCAGGCAAAGAGTGGCCCCAGAGATGGTAAAAAGAGACGGAAAATTGAAGAGTTACAGACAAAAGATAGAACTTTTAAAACAAAGCCAGTTCAGAGGCTGTAACGCAATGTGCCCTTCAATATCAAGTTAGCTGTTCAGTGGCTGGCACTTTGCACCGTGTGAAAAGATCTCAGCCGAAGATCTTTGATAATCCGGCCAGCCACCGTGTACATGGGGGCATAATTCCCATACGCCCAGCAGGCAACTGTGGGGAGAGGGAGGCAGAGCTTTCCCACTGCTGACAGACACCCTTGCTGTCTCCTGCTCCCACCCGCAGTGAGTCATGACTCCAGAGACATCACCCTGGGCACTGGAGAAATCCACAAACAACTACAACGTGATATTATGGACAGGATGGAAATGATACTCTTCTTCTTGAGCCTCATGGAGGGCAACTTTGCAAGGGTTATGGGATCAGGAGATACTGTGAGTGTGCAGTCAGGAGAATGCCTGGAGGACGGGATACGCAAAAGGTCCACTGGATCTGGGTGATGGAGATGGCACGCTGCAGAAGGCAGGTCTTGATGGAGAGACTAAAATGAAAGTTTTCTGAATCTTAACCACAATAATCAGCAACTGGTTGCACATCTCTTTACAATCCAAATGAACTGTTATACTGCAATAAATGCAACCGATCCAGCCAGGTGTTTGCTTGCTCCTCAGCCCTCGATAACTGGGGCCCTTAGTGCAAAGCTATAAGGCCATACTTGGCTGTAGTGCCCTGTAAAATCAGTCTGGGCTCAGCTTCTCAGCCTGTAGCAATCAGCCTGATTCCTCAGGAGACAGGTGGGGGGATGCCACATGAGTGTATTTACAGAGGAATGGATATATTAAACCTTCCCTCTGCTTGTAAATTAAATGGACTGTTGAAGCTCTGGTCAGATACTCAGCCGACCACCCTGTCACCTCCTCTGATTTATCTTTGCAGCAGATGCAGACCCACACTTTATGATGAGTGCTGCCAGTAGCAAATCTATTACTCACACTCTTCTTTTCCCAGGAAAGTGAAAAACTCAGGTATGTGGACCCCTTTGAAGGGGGCAGGGGGAGCAGCATGGTTTCATGGCGGAGTGGAAAGGTTTATCTTGGCTGAGCTCACACAAGACCTACCAACATGAGGCTGAACAGGTTGCAAGGGATGGAGGCCAGCTGGTGAGCATCAAGCCTCAAAGAAACTCACAACCTGCTGGACAGGGAACCCCATGCAGCTCCAGCTCTCTCATCTCTCCCAGTGGTGCTGGGTTGTAGGGTGTCATATGCCAAGACATCTGTTCATCCAACCACACTCCTTCCTCTCCTGTCTATCTGAATGATTGTCTGCCGCCCTTGCTGATGACATCTGTCCACACTGTGCTTGCTGAGGAGTTTGGACAGAGACTTCAGGAAAGTCCATGCTCTCTTTGAAAACTGGAAATGAGACTTAACTTCCAGCTTCGTAAATGAGCTTCAACCTTGTCGGTTACTCAAGTCCTGGCCATGCTTCAAGATGGTATTATATTTGCCAAAGACCTCACTGAGGTCTTCAATGTCCTCATGAGGGGAAGCAAAGGGGCAGGTACCAAGATCTTCACTCTTGTGACCAGTGACATCACTTGAGGAAATGCCATGAAGCTGAGTTGAAGGACGTTTAGGTTGGGTATCAGGAAAAAGTTTTTCATCCAGAGGGTGGTTGAGCACCGGAACAGGCTCCCCAGGGAAGTGGGCACAGCACTAAAACCCTGAGATTAGGTCTGTTGGTTAGTGCTTGGTGCTTATAACATCAGGGTCATGAGTTTGATCTCTGTATGGGCCATTCACTTAAGGGTTGGACTCAATGATCCGTGTGGGTCCCTTCTAGCTCTGAATATTCTATGATTCTGAGTTCAAGAAGTGTTTGAGCAATGCTCTCAGACACAAGGTGTGATTCTTTGGGTGCCTTATGAGAGGCCAGGAGTTTGACTCGATGATTCTGATGGGTNAACCCTGAGATTAGGTCTGTTGGTTAGTGCTTGGTGCTTATAACATCAGGGTCATGAGTTTGATCTCTGTATGGGCCATTCACTTAAGGGTTGGACTCAATGATCCGTGTGGGTCCCTTCTAGCTCTGAATATTCTATGATTCTGAGTTCAAGAAGTGTTTGAGCAATGCTCTCAGACACAAGGTGTGATTCTTTGGGTGCCTTATGAGAGGCCAGGAGTTTGACTCGATGATTCTGATGGGTCTTTTCCAACTCAGCATATTCTATGATTGTAAGTCCCCTGATTTACTCTGCTTTTCTCTTCTATCTTCCTTTCTTTTCTCTGGATTCCTCATTCTTCCTTCTACTGTTTCTTATGATGCAGAAATGAATAAAGAAGCATTCATATAGTGTGAGACACTAAGAGGAACCTTATGCCACACCAGTACGGCTACTGTCTTAGGCAGAAATGTGCATGTCTGTGTGTTTGAGACCACTTGCACAGGGCAGCAATTGCAGGATCATGGGGATAGAAAAGCCTGATGTCTTGAATACTGTAGGAATACTTAAATGCAGCCAGCCTTGATCCTCATTCTGGGAAACAACAGCTGCTGCCAGGATAATTTTATCCTCTTGCTTACACAAGAGGAGAAGATCTATTTTACAAACATCCCGTGATCTTCTGGACCCATATATGCGGTTATTCCAGGTCACAGTTGCATCACTGGAGTGGCAGGTCCATATTCTGACCTGCTTTTTTTCTCTCTTCTGGCAGACTCTTCATGGCTTGAATGCTCTGAGCCTTGCAGGACATTAGGAAAGTTTTGCTCCGTCATATTCAGTGTAGTGACTCACTTAACATCGAACAACAAACAGTCATGGAAGAGAAGAGCTGTTTTCCCCGCTTGCAGGATGCAAGGCACTAAAGATAAGAAGGTGTGCTCATGCCCTTATCAATTCTCATGCTGAAGTGTTTTGCTTTTCCTGGCATTATACTTCCACTGTCTGCCTGAGTGCAAAGGAAGACACACATTAATTAAAGAGATAAATTTCCCAGCTCACAATCTTTCCACTGTAACTAGCTGCCCTGTCACACCTGTAATGTGCACAGGACCTCTGATTACCTCCCAGAAACACTTCCCAGATGAAAATTTCTCTAATGGAGAAACACGGAGAGAGAGAAATTTCAGAGTTCTTAATTTTTGGAGGGGTGGCAGGAGAAGAAAACCTGAAATGTTTCATTTTATAATCAGGCACTTCGCTATTTTCTCATTTGTTTGTTTGTTTGAAATAACTTTCTGGCTCCATATTTCCTTTTGAAAACATTTAGAAGATTAGGAAAAAAAAAAAACAAACATCCCCAAGCCTTTCATAGGAGCTAAAAATTAAAACTGTTGGCTTTTCTGGAGAAGCAAATTGGCTTCAAAAGAGACAGAAAAATGGCTTAAAGTTGAACAAAATTTTGTATTTCAAGAAACTAAATTCCCTTGAAAATGGCATTTCTTTCCAGCACCAAAGTGTCTCAACTTTTTTAACTCTTTCCTTGAAATTGCTGATGAGCCCAGTCACACATTTTTACTCTGAACTGTAATGAGAAGTGTTGGAAGAGTTGTGTAGCGCAGCCAAAAGCAAAGCCCTCCTGCTCACCCTCTGAGGCTGCCCAGCAGCCCGAAGGGCACCCGGGAGGGTGACTTTCTAGACAAGTTCTTATTTGATTAGTAACAGTCACTTGGCATCTGTGCAATCAAAGTTTTCCCATATTTAACACTGATCTGAGAATGCTGACAGTCAGTGGGTTGTTAATCATTATGGAAATACTGACCAATTCTTGAGTCAGTACCAGGTGGTGCTAAAAACAGAGCCCTGGGACAAAGGACAAAGACTTCATCTCTGACTAATGCTGCAGATAAAACCGTTATTATACAAAAACGTGTCTTCCAACACAACACCTGGGTCACAGCAACATCTGAACCACAAAATTCATTCTCATTTCCTGTGGAAAATAGCAAGTGCCAATAGTTGCCAAAGTTTGGGATTGTCAAAGCCTTTAATGGGGGACAACTTATATCCCCGATAACAAACTCTCCAGGCTGCTGGGGGTTACTTATCTAGATCTTAGGAAAAAAAAAAAAAAAAGAAAAAAAAAAAAAAAGAAAAGGGAAAAAAAAGCTTCAGATATAGCCATGAATTAACTTAGGAATTAGAAAGAAGAAAAGGGTTTCAAAGCAGCAGAGGAGAGGAGGTGTAAAACACGTCAACCATGGGTATAGCACTTGTCAAAACTGGTCTCAGATTTTAAGATTATCTGCATCAGTCAATGAATGACACAAATGACTCTGAAGGCAGAGACCAGGCCTCTTGATTTAGCTCTGCCTTTCTATAGTCTTGTTTATTGAGGACTGAAGAACCAAAAATAGAGGCAACAGTCACAGCAGTCAGTGCTTTCAGTCTCTCCCCAAAGTAATGAAAATAACGACTGCCATCATCAACAGTCATTCAGGTTGGGAAGGTTTTCAGTTTTGGCAGCTCAATGTAATAGAGAGTGAAAAGTGCATGATTTCACACAGGAATGGTCCTCTCTCAGCACCACTGAGCTGGATACACCTTTGGACCCTTTGGGAAGTCTTGGTTCACCCGTCAACTAATGCCCACAGATGTTTGCTCTTAATCAGCCCATTCCATCTGGCTCACAGTAGCACCAGAGGGTGGAACACACTCAGTAGCACGTTTTAGAGGACGAGAAAGGCAATTTACAGGGTAGAAAGGTTCCAAATATTTCCCTGAGTTTAATGTTGTTTTCAAATATATGAATCTTAAAGGGTAGGGAGAGCAATATGTGACATGCAATATGGGATGTGTTTCTGATCCTGTCAGTCTGTGTGTATCTATTGTTCACCAGTGTTAACAATGGGATTCCCGTAATCTAATTTTGACTTTGCTTTTGGGACAATTCAAATTATTTTTTCATATCCCTGGCCATGGCAGGAGACAGTGGCTCTTTCCTAAGGGACGATTTTGAGCTGGGATGGAGCTTGGATGTGCTGCTACAGTGTGTGGAAAGAGGCTGACAGCTCTGGATAGTAGTGCATCCTCTCTGTGGTAGAGAGTGTTCTTGGAGAGAGAAAGGTCTTCTGCCCTTCAGCAGAGGGGGATCCTAAATAGCCAGCTAAGAGGGGATGCTAAATTTTTAAACAGAGAAAGGGTGGTGTGATGAATCCCATCTGAATAGACTATGGTCATTAACACGTCATTAAAAATGCCTAGCGTCTTACAAAAGCAAGCAATAAAACCCATCTGGGAGTGTCAGACTCCCCTTTCTCTTTAAAAACAGCTCCTTTTTTTTTTTTTTTTTTAGTACACTGTGACCTTTCAAGACTCAGCCTGCTACTCTTCTTCTCCTTCACAGCTATGCTGTTTTCCAGATGGATAGAAGCAAGATGTTTGCCTTCTGTGCCCTACAAGCAGTGGTGCTCTTTATCTTGTCTTCCATGAAGATTTACCACTCAGGACTCAGTGCAAAGCAAATCTTACCCCTTATTCTGACTTTCCTTTGGCACCTCAGAGAGTACTACAGCTTTTGGCCTCTCAAGGGATAACGCCACCTGAGAGAAAGGTGGGTGCGGCACCAGATGTTGCCATTAGCCAGGAGACACCTAAAGATGTACTGGAAAACTATGATGTGGCCTCAGAACAGATCTCTGGAGAGCACGTGGAGCCCAAGGGTAGCAGGTTCATACTGGCAGCAATGTTTGCAGGACAGCTTACCTGTCTTGGTAGAGTAGGACGCTGTCACCCAGTTTGAAGTCAGGGGTTTGGGCAAACTATGGTGAAAAGTACCAGGCCAGGATTAAAGAAATGAATTGGTTAGTAACTTTGATTATCTACCCTATGAACCACGACACGAAACAAAGGAGGACAGCAATAATATCCCTTTTATATACAGCCAGTTCTGCTACTAGAAAATGCTGTTTCCGTGGTGTTTCACTTCCCACCAGCTCCCATAACCCTTTGCATCCAATTTCAACTGGGTAACTTTCCCTTGGACAGTATTTTTTGGGCGGCAAATCCTGGAAGAAGTACCATAATCTCTGCAATGTTAAAGAAAGAGGAGGTGCCGAGGAAGAGTCCTGCAACAACTCAGAGAACAGACAACAGGAGGACCTCAGCTTGTTAAGTTTAATGAAATTAAGGCTGAAAAGGGTAGGGCTGGCTGCCACAGATACATCAGGAGCCTAAATACTGAGGAGGAAACAGAGTTATTTAACTCAAGGACAATGTTGGCACAAGAACAGCTGGGTACGGGCTGCCCATGAATGCAACTACACAATAGCAATAGACAGAAAAGAGCAATACAAAAGTGAAAAAAAAAAAAAAAGAAAGAGAGAAACTAAGTAATTTTCAGATTGTAGAGTCATAGAAATGGACCTGAGAAAGGCCTCCAGAGATCTGCTCATTTTGGTTTTTTTAACCTTTGGTAATACGACAATCACTCCAAAAAGAGGAAAGCCAGAGGGCATTTTATCAGTGTGGCCACAACACTTTTCATTCACAGCTTACTAAAATGAAGACTGTCCCTTGCATGTTCCTCTTATTATTTTCCCCATTTTGGATGTATGTTTGCATATGAGAGCATGAAATATTACAATTAATATTTTGCAGTCATTTCACAGGCCTTCAATTTGACAGTGCTTCATGCATAATTGGGTGAGAAATATTGCTCTACTGCAAACCTCTGCCCCAAAGCCCTGTCACAAGAAGGGCTAAAGCATCCCTCATTCTTGATACACTCATGTAAGCTTGAGGAGATGTGGCTGTTGCTAACAGTAGGATCCAAACTTTGTGATTTCTTCTAGCACAGGCAATTAAGGAGGCTAGAAGTGTGAGTGAAATGAAGCCTCCATCTCCTCTCAACCCCAGGCAACAGAAGGAGCACTAAACTTGCCCCCGACTCCCAGTCCTGCCTCTGCCGCTCCCCATCCCCACGCTCCTGCTGTAGGACTGTGGCAGCAGCAGCCAATTTTCCCATGCTGCTGAGCAGCCTTGGGCCCTTGCTGGGGTTCTCTGACTCTCTATGACCTTTCTTGTGCCTCTTTACTCCTTCCACCTGCTTCTCTTATCTGTTTAGTAGTCACCCTCTTCCAAAGCTGGCACAGATTTTGGCAGTGGGTAAAAAGAATTCCAGATAACATCCAAGTCCTTCATCCACTTGGAGACTGCAGGTGCTACTTTCCCACAAATAAATATCTGAAGGAGCTTATTTTGGCTTTGTCTGTGCCTCTGCACAGGAACCTGTGTCACCAGTGGCTCTCCAGACTGGGGTCTAAAGTGTCAAGTCCTTCTGTTTCAAATACCCACGTATGCATTCTTTCCACAGGCTGTGAAAATACCCCCAGAAAGCTCTTCTGGGGCTTAGGGCATTACTGTTCCAGTCTACACTGTCATTTAGTTCCCTGGGTAGAAGAGAAATGGAGAGTGGAGAATGCCAGATCTGGCTTTATTTTGGCCATACAAATGTATTACTGAGTAGTGAAAAGTCAGGGAAAAGCATAAATCTCACTGCTGCACTCCAGTGCTCTGGGAGTTTTTCAAGTCCCTCTGGAATCCAGAGGCAGTTTTCAGTTTGGAAGACTAAATGTACTTTACTGACAGGGCTAAATCCAGTGTTAACACAAGGCCATGGAAGTCAGGGGAGTTTCATCAGGAATGCATTAGGAATTGCATCGCTGCTTTAGGGGCTATATATTAGGGGAGTTGCTGAGCCACTCTGCCTTTACGAAATGTCAGAAGTAATAAAGAACAAGCTTTGTACCAGTGTGTTTTCACTCCTCACCCTGAGATTATCAGATCACCACAGGCACCAAATCACTCTTGCAAGACAACAGTAAAAATGTTTTGCTGTGCTCTGCTGTCGGCTACGGTGTGTCTCAAAACTCCTGCAGATGATCCTGTAACTTTTTCACTTTCACCTCCTAATTATCAAAGGGGTATTTTCTCTGTTTCACTGCACAGAGAACAGAACACAGGACTGAACTATGTGCTGCCCTGACGGTGCGTCCCCAGAACCTGCTCACTTCTGCACAGTGTGAGGGTCCAAATATCCCACAGAAAATGGAGCTGCACTGCTGGTGGACATGTAGCAGCTGTCACAATTGCACCCTTCTTGTACCAGGTGTGAAAAGCTCCTGGCCCTGCAGAGGTCGAGGCCCTGGAGAACTACAACAGAGACATCAAATGCTATTCAAGGCTCTTGCAAAGTTGCTGCATCTCAGATATCCCAACCATTTTAAATTTTAAACACAGCTTTGGAAGGCATGTCTCTCCTGCAACATTCTTCCCATTGCACTCGTGTGCACGGGCTTGGCTTTCCAAACAACAGCTCTACTGAGGAGCTTGCTTTGTTATTAATAAGAAGGCTGTGTTTATGTAGTTTAAGTGATGTTAAAATTAAAGTGAAGTTATGATTCAGCTGACTTCAAGTTTTCTCAGCTCCCTTCCTTTGCACACACAGTTTGCCCTGCACTTGTTTGCCTTGGCAGGGCCCGGGCTTAATAGTAACAATTTCATCTTCCATTTATAGGCATCTGCACGCCATGTTATTCTTATAAAGCAGAACACTTCTCAGAGCTGAGCAAGGGGGACATGTAAAGCCATGCATGCAAAGGCAAAAATTGTTTCGGGATCTCAACTTCTTCACATAAGGAATAACTTTGTCTCTGCCCTTTGGGAAAAATTAGTATGAAGAGAGAAAAGCCCTGTCTCTGACTCTGGATCTTGAAAAAGAAAGAAAAACAGTCACAAACCTGCAGTGTATTACATTCAGTGTACACTGCTTGGCGCATTTCCAGGGCAAATGTAGAAAAGCTGTAAGCTGGTGGAGTTGGACATATCAGCTGAGATATTTTCTGTATGGAGGGATGAATTAACTTTTTTCTTAGATATTTAGACTTCAAGTGACTACTGTACCAGCAACTATCTCTTCTAAGAGACTGGGCTTGGATTCCCACCCAAACTTAGCTTGGGTTCCCACTCAGACTTTCTTGTACCTGAGCACTGTGTGGCCCACAGAGGATTGCCTCCTTCCTGTTCATTGCTAGCCAGACCTTCTTGAAACTTTATCCTTTGAATCAGTGCTCATGCTGAAGCTTCTGGATGATTTATTTTTTTAATATAATTTAATTTTTTTTTCCAAATTAACATTTAAAGCAGGATTATAACAGAGATTTGACATTTTGGAAACCAAGACTCCAGGAGATCTTTCAATTTTGCCTTAAATGTCCATAGAAAAGAAAAGAAACATGAATGAGAAACTGGCTACAGCAAAGCCAAGGGGAGCTCCAGCCACGTCATCACCTGATGAGAGCAGCCTGACACTCATGAAAATGAGATTTGTCCTCCCTCACTGCCACTGAGTTCCCTCTGCTTTGTATCAGCACAAATGAGAACTTGTGCCAATGAAGACACGCCTGGAGCTTATCATCAAACTGATAAAATAAGGTGGATGGGGAATGATAGAGTTCTTAGTGTAGTGGGAGGTAGTTTTGCTTCAGCAAAAATCTGATTGCCTTTGCACTGTGAGCTTTCTTCCTTTTTGGCAAGGACACCGCTTTGTCCCCTAACCACAAGGCCCAAAATACTGCCAGCTCCTTGACTTAGCATTGGTTGAGATGGGGCTCCTGCCTCCCCAACATGACTTCACCAAGAATCCCGTCTTCAGGAGCCCTTAAGCAAGGCCTGCAGAAACAGCGCCCCTCTTGCAGGACCTCAGCCTTCACTGAGGTTATGGTGATGCTCAACAAGGCTCATCGTGTGGTGTTTTCACCATGAGGGTCAACCAGAGAGGCTCTTGTGGTAGACACTAATGCTACAACAGCAAACTGGGAGAAATTACCAGATTTTGGAGCCATGGGGAAGACGGAAAAAGTGTAATATTTTGGTTAACAGCATGTGACTGGTTGGGTCCAGATGTGCAAGCAGAACTCATGGTGGAGAGCTTTTCCCCTTCATTGTGCTCTCCCAGAGAGGTGTCCAGCCCTAGTGTGCCTTTCTAGCTATCCTGTGCCTGTATGTGCATCTGTAATGTGACTCCTCATGTGTGTCACATCCCTGTCCCAAATCTGCTTCCCATTTACCAGGAATCAAATTCCCTGCTGTTTCTGGGAGACTTTCTCTGAGCTGCTCAGCCATGACCAGAGCCTGAGGCACATTGGATGGCAGCTCGTGAGTCTCACACTGCAATGACTGACCACAAATTGAAAACCTCCCAGTGGAAGACTGCTCTTTAGGAGTGTGTAATGCTTCTTTCCCCAAATTACTGGTTACTCAGTCACTTGTGCATAAACAGGAACTTTGTCCCCTGCTCCTTTCCAAGGACTGGAAGGCCAGCAGCTGGCATGCAATCCTATCATCTTTGAAACAGCATCATCCCCCCAAACATCAGAAATGCATGGATAGTGTCCTGGCTTTCCAGTAACCGGATTCACTTGCACTTTCACTGATATTACAGTCCATGGAGTCAAACCACCTACACTGTGCACAAAATTAGCAAGCTGGGGCTTCAGCTCTCCTTTGCTCACCCTCTGTAGATGATCGGCCTGACTCCAACTAGAAGCTCTGTGGGGCAGAGACAGTAAGAATTTTAAAGTGATAAAGCCACACTGGGCTTGTTTTAATAAAAAATATTGCTTTTTCTTACAGACTTTGCCCCCTCCTTAGTGCTAAGGGACTGGTTGGCAGACAGGCTGTGCCATTGTTTCGGGGACCCCCAGCAGTAGGTGCCCAGCTTCTCCCCAGGACTGTGATGGTGCTGGGGTTGTGGAGGGTCCCTAATCTGGTTGTGGAGCTGCTGCTTGCTGTGAGCCCTGAGTGCTCTGTGCTCTTCTGCCTGCCTAAGAGCTGAGCCTGAAGGTTAAGGATTGATCTCTACATTCAAGGTGGGTGCCAGGGACTCCTTGCTGTGGCCTCTCAACAGCCCAGCCTGACCCAAACACATCTTGCAAAGCACACACCATGACCCTGAATGGCTGCCTCTTGCTTTTGCCATGAGGCTGTTACCTTCTAGGCATCTGGGGATTCAAAAAACACCCGATGCTGCCTGGAAGTAACACCCAGGGATATTTGGGCTTGACTGAGCAACTGTCAAGTGCTGTGTAAGTGGTTAAATGAATTTTCTCTGCTGTTTCCATGGGTCTGGAATAGGAATACTCTCAGTGTCCTCTTCATTTTATCTGAGGAAGAGCCATGGCAGAGGTAGATGAATGAGTTTATAATTCCTATCTGGGTGCAGCTAATGGGAAGATAGTTCTTTTACCCTCCTATGGCCCCTTCACCTTCTTTCCTCCTCTTCAACCAGCACTTTCCACCTTGACATTTCCCCTGCTTCCATCATCTCTAACCTCATCTGCCCTCACTCCCTCCTTTAAATATCCTGCTTCTCTCTTCTTCCACCCCTAATGCCTTTCTGCCTTCCAGCTTTGCCTCTGGTGAGCTCTCTGGGTGTGCCAAGCCACTGTCTCCTTGTTCAGCAGCAGCCTCTGCAGCTGCTCTGGCTTTCTTGGCTCTCTTGGCTTTCTTTTCTTTTGGCCTCCCCCTGAACACCCGGAGGTGGGAAACCTCAGAAAGACCCTCCAGCAGAGATGTTTCTGACCCACTATTCCCTCAAAGGGAGAAGTTCAGGTTCTCTTAGGGAAGTTCAAGGATGCTTTGTCAGCAAACGGGATGGGGAGACCCGCAGTACTGCCCTGGGAAATCATTAACTCCCCACCTGAACTGAGCAAGGTGCTGTGAAGAAAGTGTGTGAACACAATGCTTTTCGTGAAATGCCTTGCAGGGGATTGTCAGACTTGCAGGGTGAAGAGAAATGGACTAAAAAGGAGGGACAAACTCAGAAGAGCTGAACATCCAGGAGAGGGATAAATAAACTCAAAGAGGGGCAGAGTCCCGATGAGACCTGTCATGGAAGGGTTTGGGGGTCCAAATGAGCAGCAAAGAAGCTCCACAACACTAGTAACAATAGATCTGTGGTGGGTGGTAGTGGAGAGTCTGAGTGAACAGAAGAACAGATGGATGGCACCCCTTCGTCTGCAAATTGTGACAGGCGGGTCTATTTAGAATGTATTACGGGGAAGTAAAGAAAGGGTGGCTTGTGTGTGTGTGTGTGATGTTTCTGTTGTTTTCGTAAGGAGCTCCGCTGAGTGTGAATTGCACACTTTATCTCCACTACAAATTAGAAAAAAGGACTGTTCTCATCCTTTGACAGTTGGACCTGAGGCATCAGAGATGGATTTTAATTGCCCAAAGCTGGACAGTGAATCTGTGGGAGAGCAGGGAATTGAACAACACGGAGCTCAGAAATCCTAAACAGCAACCGCTGTGCTTGGGAGAGACCTCTTTCCCACTGGTATGTTGTTGTGAAAAGCGGTAAGAAGTCAGATTGGTTTCAGGTCACTGCCAGGAAGAGAGAGACACAAAGCGGAGGCAGTTTAGAGGAAGAATGACCAAAATTATGAGAGGTGGCTGAGCAAGATGGGTTTCTGAACTGCAATTGAGAAAGTGAAATCTGCCTGGCTTGGCCAAATGACAGTGAAGAGCTCAAACTGACAATCAAGTTGCCATGGCTTTGTAAATAACTCTAAATTGCTTGAGAGAGGCAGCGGCAGAGTCCTGATAAACCTCCAAATTGCTCAAGGGTGTAAAGACCTACGATAGAGAGAAAATGGTCTTGGCCTGGGTCAGGTCCTGGCTCCGACTATGGTTCTCTTTAGACTTTACCACTGCAGATGGCCATACTGAAAATGAGTCCACTGCATGGCTGTAGCTTTAGCACAGGCAGAACTTTACCTTGTCATCATTGGAGCCACATGAAATATAAAAGCTCTTGTTCAGTGTAATTTCCTCTTCTTTGGATTCTGAACAGTAATCAATGTCTATTGGCATTCTCTGTGAACTAGAAGCTTGAATGCAAGTCCTTGAAGGGAACAGCAAAAAAGTTCTTTTCTTCTATAGCAGCACTGGGATTGAATGTCGAGCAGTAAATGGATGGTCTTGGTACCCCATGGGGCAGAGGAATAGGCTTGCTCATGTTTATTAATAGGTTTTTCCTCCTGATATACCCCAGTGGGTCAGCTGAGGGGATAGACTAAATCTTTGTGAATAAAAGCATCCAGTCCTATGCAAGCTCTCCATGAGTGATGCTGGTGTAACCTGGTAAGTGAGCCTTGGAGTTAACGTTGTCTTGATAAACTTGGAACAGATTGCTCTTCATGAAACTTTTGTTTCTGGATTTGTGGAGACTCAGGCAGACGTCACAGTGCTCATTATGCTTAAAACACATTTTCAAGATCTCCTTCCAAATCACAAGGGCAAGAAATGTCAAAATCAATAAAACCAACCTTCTAACATAATCACCTGACTCCAGGAGATGGGGCTCTAGACCTCAGCTGATAACAAAAGGATTTGTAAATAACAAATGGTTCAAGTTTTACATCTGACCTAAATAACAGGGAAGATAAATGCTTCTGTTCAACAGAAAATATTTTATTCCTTCAACCTGAAATTAAACAAGTTACTTTGATTTGGAATTTTTCTTTCTTTTTCTTTTGTTTTGTTTTGTTTTGTTTTGTTTGTTTGTTTTGGGTTTTCAACCTAACAAAACAAAAGCGAAATTAAAACCAAAAGAATAACTTGGGAATACAATGTCAAAATCATGTGGGAGCACATTTTATACTAATTTTGTTTCCAAAATGTAAAAACAGAATTTTGGGGGTGGAGGGGGGGCTGGCAAGGGAGCGGCATGATATTTTCCCCTGTGTTTGTCAAATTGAACTTAATTACTGCAGTGATTTTTATTATTGAATCTCCAGCAAATTCATTTCTGTGGGCTTATTGCATGATATTCCCAAAGGGAAGCTTAGATCCCATAGTTTTTGCTGAAATGAGCCTGAGCAGGGAAAGATGATGTATGTTATCTGTCACTACCTCCTCTCCCACTCAGAAACTCACAGGACTGCCTTTTCTCTTACAGGAAGATCTCTCCTTCTTCCTGGAATCTAGCACTGCTTTCTCATCCCAGCTGCCTTCCATCCACGGAGGAGTGTGGGGCAGAACAGGCCTTGTAAACAAGGTGATGCACGACAGGAGGAAAGGACAACCTCACAAATATTTGGATTTCCAAAGTGTCTGGTCTGATGAGCTGAGCTAGCTGAAGCTATAGGGCAAACAACAGCATCACCGTATTCAGCTGTCTTGCAAACATCCTGCAGCCAGCCTTCTCAGGGGGGAGAGAAATCAGAAAGCAGCTACCACTACCACTGGGAGAAATAATGTGTCCTGTCTTGCATGAGAGAAAGTTATGGAAATAATATATTGATGCTGCTCCACAGGTGGTGGGTCAGTAAAGTGGGCCTTACCTGGCCTCAGATCTTTGGTATTTTAATGTATTTCCTGATTCTTTAATTTACAGCTGCCCTGTTTCACGTATATGCATATAACACTTAATGATGCATAGGAGAGACAAAACAGTATTTATTTCCTCATTGTCAATGTCTCCTTTAGCTTTGTGTTAAAAGCCTGATTCAGCTTTGAGAAATCTGCCTTGCTAAAAGACAAACTAAAATCATGCCCCAATTGAGGAAGACATTCCTATTTATTTTAGTAAATTGCTTGTTTGTATAATTGCTCATTCTGAAATCTAACTTACAATAAAATCATCCCTTCCATCAATACAGCTATTGTTACAGCCTCCAGCATGTCTGTCCCAGCAGTCATTTGCTGGAACTGGGAAGGCTGCTTTGTAAAGGTGAGCTTTACAGTTTAGCTTTGATGGTCAGTGCCTCTGACCTGCAGAAACCAGGTCAGATACCTTCCCAACCCGTCCCAAGACCCACTTGTCTTCCAAGTCCTTCACCATAATTCACTGTAATAAGGAAAGAGTAAGGGGATGACTAGGAGGATTTGAGGTTAGTGAGCATAAAGCAAGGATGGATTTTAGAGTTAAGTATCTGCTTTTTGACTTTGCCTTCTCTGCCATAGGTGTACGGGAATGTATGACCCCACATGTTAAAACCAAACCAAAGCAGAACACTGTCTGAGTGTGGAAGAAGAGTAACATGAAAAATGTTCTTTGCCATACAGCAGAAAGTGCTCAGGTGAGACTGGGACAGGGGCAAGTGATGTGTCTTTATAAACCAGAGTTTTAAAAAAAAGGTAAAAGAAAATAATGCCTTTGCACATCCTCTTTAAACAAGAAAGAATTTATTTTCACAAGCTAATTTCCCTTTCTTGTTGTTGTTCTTGTTGTTGTTGTTGTTAATATGTACAAACAGGGGGAGAATGTTGCAAAAACCTGCTTGGACCTGTGGGGCTTTGGGAGCCCTTGACAGCATTTACAATGCACCTCACTGATTCAAGACTGGGAGATTTTTCCCCAGCACTGAAGGAACACACAGTCTCTGTTTTGAATGTCCACTCCAAGTCAATGATGAAATGGTGTGTCTTGTTAGGCTAAGAAGACAGCAGAGAGCAGGGAGTGCAGCCTAAAAAATTAGAATTAAAGTGAACAAAAGGTTTACTAAGCTGCTTTGTTAGCCTTTCACCCATTCCCAGCTATGAGGTGTGACCAAGGATCAGGTTCTGACCGCGTTTATTTTGGCTGTGGCTAGCATAAACCCAGGGGCAGAGCTGGAAGTCTTCCCTCACCCCAAGTGCCCTTTGGGATACACCCTTCCTGGGCCAAGCTGAGCCAGACTGGTAGGAGACAGCATTTATGGATGCATGTACATCAGGGACAGCCCAAACTCGGCTTGTTTTCTAAACATGGCGAGAGGGTGTCTTAGAAAGCCAGCAAGGTTCCCAACCTTGACGAGATGAAGGTTGGTGCAAGCAGGACACAGTCAGGTCACTGGATCTGGCCTTCAGAAGAGGAGGTGGATCACACTGAAGGATCTGAGATTTTACATTGGTGATAGCCGTAACTGCTCTGGTTTTGTGATCTACTCTGTTTTGCCCTGGGGCCTGTGCCTTCCCTTGCTGGCAATATGCAACACCCTGGTGGCCTCCCACTCCCTTCTGTCAAAGATATCTAGCTGAGAGGAAAGCTGGATGAGATCACAGGACAGTTTGTTTTGTGATCAGTTCCACTGTGCCTGGGTTGGGAACTGGACATCGCAAATGCATCGTCCAAACAGAAAAGAGGGGACACTGTCTAAGTGACTGGTTGGATGTCTTTCAGCATGTCCCTGGAGTTTTACAAGATAATCCCATTAGTTGTCTACTAATCAGCAGAAATGGGTAGGATCTCTTAGGTAGTTTCTGCCCCCATATTTCCCAACATCTCTTCCAAACATGTGGCTATCCCAAGATGGAGACAGCGCCTGCAGTAGTGTGAGAGGGGGAGGAGGGAGAGGAGAACAAGCCTTGTGTCCTTGTAAGCGTAACAGTTTAGTCTTCGCTCTCAAGGACACAAGCTGGCAGTTGGCTTTGTAGTAACCCACATGACAACAGGAATAACATCAGGCGTAATTAGACAAAATGATGGTATAAGTTCAACTCTTTCCCCCCAAAGCACCCAGCCCCCTCAACCCATTTTGAAACAATGCACCTTTTGTGGGATCCAAGTAGCTTTTAAAAACACAATTGATTTCTTTCTTCCCCATCACAGAAACGAGCTTGCTGCTTGGATAACGAATGTTGAAATGTCTCAGGGAGGATAGAGGCTGAAGCAGGGAGGGGATGAGACACCTCATCCCTCCCAGCTTCTTCTGATGTGCACTTCCAGCTCCCCCCTACCTACCACCACCCACGAGAGAATCATTGCTCCTTGTTAGTACAACTTTAAATGCTCTCCCTTTCCCCCCCTGTGACCCACAACAGTATCCCCTATTGTTTTGGTGTTGGAAGTATACATGACGTGGTCATGATTCTGCCTTTTCTGAGGCCTTGTCAGGTTATGGATGATTGATCATGCTTCATCCACCCGATGAAGCCTGTCAAAGAATAGCACAAAATTTTCCCCTCTGTCTCCTTTCCCTAAGTGTGACTTGGCTGAGAGGACTACTGTGCCGGGTTTGAATGGCAATTATCTAAGTGTGTGGCTCCAACTCCCCCTGCTAGCTCCCCTCTCTTTAAAAAAAAGAGACTGAAATGTAATCAGATTTACTTTAATGAGGGGGGACCAAGAAAAGGCATCCCATGAAAAAGAACTTTGTGGGTAATCCAGGTCCCACACCGTAAACAAAATCAAGTCACTCTATATTAGCGTAGAAAAAGCCTCAACGTAGTAGAAACCCTGTTTATACCCCCTCCTTATCACAGCTTCTAGCCAGCCCATTAAACTGCTTTGTACCCACTCCTGTGTCACGTCCCTATGTAGATGTACATGTACGTGACTTCTGGGTAGCAGACTTGGAAGTGGAAAGGTGGCACCAGGGCAAAAATGGACCAGATTCTGAGTGCTTTGATTTCAGTTTGAGATGGTTTGGAGTTCTTTGCTGAAATATGAGTCATCTTAAAACTACTAAGCTAGGAACTGTGGGGTTTTCAATGGTTTGGTTGTCTGGTTTTTGTGCATCTTTAAGGCATTTAGACTTGAAGCGTGATGCCAACCACTGCAGCATTATTAACATTTTAAGTGTTTGAAGACTGTGTGTGACTCTGTAATGCTAAGTACTACATCTATATATGTGGGTGCATGTATCACTGATCATTGAAATTGGTTTATAAGTCTACCAAGTTATATTCTTTTTAAGACTGCAATGAGATACCCAAGCAATTGATTTTGAAGACTTGCAGTACAGCCACGTATGTAAAACTTGGGTATAGTGGAATCTGACAAAGCAGTCCTGAGAATTATTCATCTAATCAATGGATATAAGAAAATTTCTTCCAGAAATTATGGCATACAAGAAAGAGAATAAAAAATTATATTCTCAGCATGGTTATTTTTTCAGGGCTCCTAATTTTGGGATATGCATTCATATTCTTTCCTTAAGCAGGACAATTGTTATTTCTGAAAAAAACCCCCTATCCTGTCAATCTTTAATCCCAAACTGGTGCATATGAATTTTAGCAGTGGCTTAAAAATATTGAAGTAGAATTTTTGGGAATCTGTATTCTTCCCCTTGCTGATGCAGGATTTGATTTTGCCACCCTAAAATTTCTGGGAAGTTTCAGGCCAACAAGTGAATGTTCCAGAACTTTCCATGTTGTGGCAACAGGGGATTCATAAACTCTTTTCCAAAGAAAACTACCAGGTTAACTGTTGACTGGAGAGTACCCAGAGGGTGTATTTTATTGGCTGTGAATTCATTAATAGTCAACTGGTGCTCAGACACTGAAACAATGCTCTGATTCTTCATATTGAATCCTATCTCAGACAAATACAATAAGATGCCACGGTCTGTTGCTTTCTCAGTTCAACATTGCTGAGTGTTGATGTCAGGGAGGAGTCTTACTCAGTTAACAGCATTCCTAGAGCGCTCCGCGGAACAGAGGGAGCTACGGAAAACTCCGAGGCTTCATTGAAATACACAGGCTGAATCTGTAAGACAGCATGAGACAAAAAAACCAGCGAAACCTCCCCAAGCCCCCAGACGAAGAGAAAAAAAAAACCTGAACAAACAAAGGAAAGAGAGAAACCAAAAGGAAAAAGGTGATGGAGCTCCAGAGCTAAAAAATATCAGTGGGGTTCCCAAGTCAGTAATGTGCACCTTGAGGAAAGACACAGGCAGACAAAGGATCAAACCTGCCTGCTCCAGCACAAAACAAGGGTTTCCTGCTACAAAATGTTACCTCTGCCAGAAAGGTTCCTTGGGTGCCTTTTAAATGGTTACCTGCTTATATGTTTGGTTACCTGTTTATATGCCTGGTTTTTGCTACTGCAGACTGGAGCTTTTCATTTCTCAGCTTTCTTCCCCAGAAGTGTGGAGAGTCATTTGTAAACTTTATTGCCTTGCAAGGCGGAGAGAATTCATGTGTCTGCAGAGGTTTGAAAATGCTGAGTGCTGGACGTGACTGCTACTCATAAAGGAGTTTGGTTTCCGAATGCTAGTGTACACAGAAACACAGGAAAAAGTGTTTATGTTTTAGAGTCCTATTGAACACCAGGAGGACAAACACTCTATATCTGCTGAAGGCCAGGATCATTGCCATAAGATTAACCAGAAAGGGAAAATGTGTGGCAGCCATCCAGGAAACACAACTATCAGAAGGTAAACTGGCATAATCAACTAGGGACTCCAAAAACTTGCACTACCAAGAAAATAAAAGCTATGACCCCCTCTGAAGGCCCTCTTTCCTAGAAGGATGTATCTAAATAAAAAGCAAACATTTAGGGGCAAAAAGTAGCTTTAAGACCATGGATAAAGCCAAGAAATAGGGCTGATCGTGGTAGTACACCGAGAATGGTGCTTTTGAAATACCAGAAGGGGAATTTCTGCTCATGCCAGCCCCTAAGGATATATGCACTGACCATTCCTGTCTTTTTCTTCAAGAATTAATTGGTTGGGGTTTTTTTATGGCAAGATATCTATGACAGTGGGGACAGTAGGACTTTCTCCATCCCTGCTTCTGAGATTGTTCTTGTTGGCCTTGCTGTGTTCCTATGCCAGGCATGCCCCACTGGCTGGACTACTTGGGCAGAAATGGTATCTATGTGTTTCTGACAGATTTTTTTCCTAGAGTTTATCAAATTGATTTATGGCCACAAATACCTGCTGGCACCCCCAATGTCTGCTACTAAAAATACATGACCACATTTTCTTCTGCAATGTATACTGATCTCTTATTCATTTTAAGCCTGCCATCTGCAAACATCGAGGACGTATTTCCAATTCATGGAGTTCTACTGTTTTACCTCCTCAGTCATGGTCAGCAAGTTGCCCTTAATCATGCATGGGGTTTTTTTGTAACCTTAAAAATGAAACAAGAGCATGAAAGTCAGTGAGAAACCACTTTTTTGCTTAAAAAAAAAAGTAAATTTCTGCCCTTGTTTTAACGTAGTTGCTCTTTCTGTGACGATCAAGTGCACTTGATAGACCGACAATCTCTCAAATTTGCCCTATCAAACAAAGGAAGGATTTGTAAAGAATTCTGTAGCTGCATCAAGCTGCCTTACTTCTCCAAATAAGTCTGTCGCTGGCTAATTTGTGGAGCAGTTAGACTTTCATTCCTCTTTAATCTTTTCTCTTTTTCTGGAACAGGTGATAAGTAGAGGGATCCAGCATATCAGAGGACCTTCTTCAGCATATTGGGGTGACTGTGTTGTTAGTGAAGGGCTGTGGTCTTCTTCTGTGAATGTTCACATGCTATAGGACTAGCTATTGCATCTACAATCCAGTAGTGCAGATATAATTATAAACAATTGCACCTCATATTGGCTGCATTATTGAAAATAATAACCTGGATCAATCACACCATGCATTTGACATGCAATTATTAAAAAGATATATTCATTAAGACAGTATGATTTTCTGATTTTTTTGGTTATGAGAGAAAAGCAATGTATTTTTCTTTATTTACAGTTATAAAATCGTCATTATGGTATCCATACCCTGGTGTAGTGGGGGGGGTTGTATCAAACTATGCCTGCTACATTTTTGACTCCAAATATCAGATGCTTTGTGCTGTTTGAAATGCCGGGGTTTGTTTGTTTTTTTTATTTGGGGGGGGTTGTGTGTGTGTGTGTTGTTTTTTGTTTTGCTTTGGTTTGGTTTTTGTTTTCGTAGTACTTTCTTTGATATTTCCTGGCCAGATTGAGACCTAAGTGCAACATGGATGATGTTTTATGACACAAACCAGTGTGACTGCATTATATTTGCATTTTATGTATAAAGACCAACCAATGTGAGTAACATAATAGAATCTGTTTGTGGGATTCCAGGTTTTACACATCTAATTCTGGAAATCAAAGCGGTGGCACAGACCTTGGAACAGCTACAGCTCTAGATTGCATTCTTCTGCCTACCTAGCTCTAGATCAGTAGTCTGAATTTCTTTTTGTCATGGAGTCTGCCCAAACATCCTTTTGAAAGTGACACATCCTGATGCTGAAAGACCCTCCCAGGAAAGTTTCAGCAGGGAGGAAATGGGAGAATATGACATCTCATAAACTCTCTATGACTCCAGAAAAAGGCCCAAAGGCTGTCATTACTGAGATGCATACTGCTAGCATCAGTTCCAAAAGAGGATCTCAGTTTATTGTGTGTTGGGAGTTTTGAGGGTCAGCTTCATCCTGCTAAGTGGTATAACAATGTGTCAGTTGCAAAACAGGAGTAATTTCACAATATTCATATGTCACTTCCACAGGAGAACAGAAAAAAATACTCTCACAGTTGCAGGGTGGTTCAGTTTTTCTGGCATTTAATTCCTACATGGTAGACATCAGTGCTTTAATAGGACTGAAAAAAACTTCAGTCCAAATAATTTTTGGACTGAAAGCAAAATAATTTATAGAAACCAATTACGAGACTGTGCTTCCTATCCTTGACAAACTTCCTCGTTTCTTTCTTTTTTTTTTTCTCTTTCATTGTCATGTCATGTCAGAACTGATTATAAGGGACGAGCCTTATAGCATTACATGGGTGGGCTTTGGACTATTGAGCTTCTGTTCTGTTTTAGAGATCACAGACCTCAGTTCCAGTGTCTTTGCTCTCTTCCTAACACAGTGAAAATACTGAAGAGAAATACCAGAGGTAAATATTTTAGCCTCGAGTCTAAGTTCGTGGGTTCTGAGATGGAAGGAAAAGGTCATATTTCACAGTCACAGACCAATCACAAAGCAGGTTCTACTGTAATGGAAAACTAAATAGCAAATGTGACTCTTGTGTGACAATTACCCAGTATGCCACAGTGGCTGACCTGTAATGATTGTGTCCAGTCACCATCTGATACAGAACAAGACCACCCAACAGAGGACACCCATCAGGCAGCTCTGCCAGCCTGCTGCCGTCCTCTTACAGAGATACTGAAAGCAGAGATGGTGAGACACAGGCAATAGTACAAGTAACACAACAGTAAATGCTCCCTGCAGAAGCGAAGAGACAGAGGCAGGAGGACAGGAAGAAGACAAGGGCTTACATAATCATATTTAGATAAACATAAACCCATAGAAACACCTTCCCCTATGACCTACTAAATTTTTAGTTCCAGAGGTGCTTGGGAGCATTATGTAAAATGAAATTAAACCCCATCAAATTAATGTGTGTCACAAGCAGACTAGACTGTTAACTCCTGCCATTAATGCCCTTAGCAGCTTCCAGACTAAGAAGCGTGTTTCTTACCCTTGCTTTCCTACCTTCTACAGGGAGCAAGAAGCACCTTTAAAGGAGGTGACTTGTATTTGGACCCGGAGTGCCTTTTCTGCCATGTATTGCAGTGAAGAAACAAACTTCTACAACTGCATGACGAACAACTGGGAAGAGCTTGGCATAAGAGCAGCCTGACATAAAAAGTGACTTGCAATAAGCAGAGATGGATGAATTTTGTTCCTTGTTTTTTCTGGTATCTTTAAACTGTGATCTCAGAGACCTTTTTGGTGCATATAGATATGTTCTAGGTTGTCCAGGACTGGGAGGATTTATCAAAACAGGGGAAGCAAATGGTTAAGATTTGTCTTAGAGTAGCAGTTCAACCTTAGTCTGAGAAAGTGCCTCCGAAATCACTGGAAAGGTTTAGCTGTTAATATGTTGATCATCTGATATTGTACATTGTATAAATGCCTAAGACTCCTTGCTGCTTTAATACTCCTTATCCAGGAAAAGCCGTCTTTTGCTGCTGAGAGAATGGCCCTCAATTTCATCCAACAACATGTGATTGAAGCAGACTGGAAAGATTGGAACAAGCCAGTGATTTACCTTCTCAGTAAATTGAAACCACTGCTGAGGGGTGCAGGATGCCAGAAGGGGTTGGTGGAACTATTACTCAAAATCAAGTTAAAAATTAAATTTCTTCCTCTATTTAGGCCTTTCCCACATGGAGCAAGGGTTATAGGAGCAGGTGCCCATAGAAATTCCCTAGCTGTGTGAGGAATAGTCTGGGGCCTTGTGAATCATGAGGTCACTGCAATAGAACAATCAAACCAGGCATTTCCAAATCCTCTGGTCACAAGGAGTGAACTTAACACAACACTAGTTTAAATAATAGTAACTGATCAGTCACACACAAGTGAGTTCCCCATCACTTTCTGTTGTCACCTGTGATCTGTCAGCCTCAGGAGGTTCAGAAGTTTTTTCATAACCTGCAGGAGAACAGCAGTGTGGGCCCAGGCACATGGAGTGGTGCATCAGCTCCAGGCCTTTCCTCTGCATCCTTGGCCCCATATGGGGCATCATATACACACAAAGGTGTCCAAGGAGTGACAAGGCAAGCATGTGGCCCAGGTTAGTGAGCAAGCACACTGAGCAGCTCTCCTTGGCATGGATCTACAAGCTGTTGCTTTTGGTTATCTGTGGGTCTTCTCTGCTGAGGCAGGAGAGGGGTGTGCTGGGTGTGTGAGGAAAGGCGTTGTGCCCGCTCCAACTCATTCAAGGCACGTTTTTTTCCAGAAGTGACACTATGGCCCATGTTTTTCCGAACAATTGCAACAGGAAAGCCCTGCCCATTGTCTCTTACTCTATTTCCTCTTCCTTCCCTCTCCCTGAACTGGGCACTGCTGCCCCAGAGCAGTGGGGACATGTGGATATCCTGTCAGGACAGTCCATATTACGCCCCATCAAGGTCACAGGGAGACGTCAGCCACTCCACAAAACTTTAGCACCACTGGTGGAGCCCCTGAGGGTCAGGCAGGGTCAGAGCACAGATTGGACTCCTATTCCATTCCTGTTCAAACACACAGTGGGTGACTGTTAGTTTTCAGTGTTGGTCTTTTGGCTACTCCCTCCTTGTGTGTTTAAGTACGTGTGTGTATGAAGGGAGGGAGTCATACTGATGTTTTTTGGAATCAGTCATTTTCTCGCCTTGTTTTTTTTCACTTTTCACAGCATTATTACTTCATTAATATTCCTGAAAGCCAAGCCTTACTCCAATGGGCTCTCATGATTACAGACTAAATGCTGCAGAGGAGATGACAGCCCTCACATGTGCCAATGAGTCAGTGAATTCCTTTGTGAAGCCTAAGTCCATCCAGATGTTGACCTCAGCTCTGATGCTATGTTCTTTCCTTATTTTCTGCAGTATTACTGGGTCTATTTAAGATGGGTATGACGTGACCATCAATGAGGAAAGACAGTCTCTCTTAGAGGATAAAATGCTTTGCTTCTTTCTATGGTAGGGTTGTGAAGCTCTTTCCACCACCATATTTCTTGGCCACTGCCTTACAAATGCTTGTGTCACAAATATTGTTGCTCATTTGCTGCTATTTGCATTACACAGGTCTAAGTGTCTAAAGGTGATCTATGTATCTTTATATGGGTCTAATTTGGATTTTCAGGCTTTTTCTACAGAGTCAAATAGCTACATGGAACTACACTGGTAAGGAGAGAGAAGAGAAAAGCAAGGACCTATCTGCATGTGGCTGCTAGAAATGTTCTGTTTGTGTGGTCTAGATCCAGTATTTTCATTAAATACATATTTTCATTAAATACAAAGGGAGAAAACAGTGATCTGCATAGCTATATTTCCCCAGTAATTTTGCTGTTCCTTTACTTTTCTTTGCAAGCCATTTCTTAGAAATGGGACTCTCTTTTTAGCAATTGCTGGGTTAGATATTTCCTTACTGTGAATCAGGGCAGCTCCATCATCTTCCACTGCAGGCTGCATTGCAGCAGGCCAGAAGTGCACTGCTTGCAAAGGTCATGTGTGACCGGGGACCAGAGACAGGCAGACAGCCCTGCCTGCTGCAGAGGTTTTAGTGAGGATCCAACAGAGGAAACAAGGAAAGTGCCAAATGAATCATGTTCTATGATCTTCCTTTGCCTTCCCCACCCTTCTGGGTGACACAAGCCACCTTTTCATGATGCAGATCAGCAGAACTGGATATTTTTCTAGGACTTCACTTTAAACAGATTTCTGGAATCTGACCTTCAGAAACATTTACTCTGCCAAATCCCCTCCCAGATCTGGGACATCTTCTTAAGTGGTACTTTGCTTTCCTGTTATGGGATTCAGCCTGGGGATGCAGGGACTATAAATGGGGATTCCCTCACCTCAGCCTGTCCAGTTAGGTCCAGCAAAATGGAGTAACTCTCTGAGGAAGTTCATCTGCAGCTGTCATAACATACCCACACCGTACTGATCTGCCCCCAGGGTTGTTTCCTGTTAAGATATAACTGATCCAGCTCATGAGGGGGGCTTTGGAAAGGCAGCAGAGTGAGCAGAGCTGTGCAGTGCTACACCTTTGGCAGTGTTCAGTCTGGATCCCCTTATTCCTTTGGTACTGGGATTTGCCTGCTGTTACGTAGGGCGTTAGGCACTTAGTTATAGATGCTTCACACCTTGTTGCCCATGCGCACATGAAGCCTAGGCCTGCTGCTCTGCCCTCTAAGCTCCTGACCCCTTTTCCAAGTCCCAATGGCTTTCACTCCCTGTTCCAAGCCTTTGCACTTCTATGCTTGCACCAGGCATTGGCTCCCTGAGCTTCAGCAGCAGCGGCGTGGCCTCTCCTGTGCATGAGCTTCCAGATCTTGGAGGTAACTTTGGCCCCTTCCCCAAATTGTCTCAAATACTGCCCTTCAAACAGAGGAAAGGTAGAAAAAGTGCCAAAGGCAGAGACAGCTGCAAAGTGGCAAGTCTGAGCCAGTTGCAATACCAGGATTCAAGTCTCTAGAGCCTCTGCTGAGCTCCTTCCACTGAATACATCCAAAGGCAGCTGTCAATAATACGATGGAGAACCAGTGACTGAAATCTGTGATATAGTTTACACAAACTGGCTTCTCTTTGTTTAGATTCCTCTATAAAAGTCTATTTGTACTCTCTACTTTTCTTTCCCTCTCACTTTTTATTTTTTGGGTTTTTTTTTGTTTTTTTTTTCATGATCTCTGCCAAAAAAACATTGATTTACTTGTAACAAATCATGCCAGGATCAGAACAGCCATATTTAAATTTATGGCCTAATTTTCAGACGGAGTAATTTCCTGCTATTTTCCTGCCTCCTGAGTCAGAACAGTACACTTCTACATACTGCCAGACATGGACAATTCTTATTTAAAGATGAAGCCATTCCAAACCAGAGCCAATGTGGCTTTCAAGGCCAAATCTTTCAGTTCTTATTCAGGATTTTAATTATAATGATCCAGACATGTGTTTGTACATTATAGCTCTCATGATGCTCTTGCTTGCTTTTCAGAGATGCAGAAAGAGTGATGAAGGTTACTTTGCAGTGCTTTTCAGAGGTGGTGTTGGAATGAGTTTGAGTTATTTGTTAATGAGATTAGTTTATACAGTGCTGCTGCAGAGCTGGTATCAATTTTCATTATGTGCTTCAGAGCATCCTCAAAGGAGATCTGCACTATCTCATGGCAGAAAGCAGCACAGGTATGAAAGGAACTCCAAATACTTAAAAAGGCAGCACACAAATAGACTTTGCCCCTCCTTCTCAACAGTCCACCTTGACAGCACTGGTTTGATAATCAGCAGCATCTATGCATTAAGCTAGTCCCATCTGCCTTAGTGACTCATGGATGCAAAGCTGAAGGGAGGGTTTCTTCCAGTCAACTCTTTGACTGCTTGTTTTCAGACTCAGAGGCCCATATCACATTTGGAGCTTGCTCAGTCTTGGGTTTTGGTTTGAAATTCATAGTGTGGGAACATAGGGCGGGTTATTTAACCATCTGAAATTTCCAGTTGTGGACTGTGGCATTCAAAATTAAAATAAACAAACAATCAAACGTGTCATCCTTTCTGCAAAGGGTCATCACCTCTTAGTCATTAAACCTTCATCGTTAACTTAAACAAATTCCACAAGGGCAGGCAATACATCAGCCTGATGTCCTAGGTGAGTATGAAGTAAATGTAGTCTTGCAGACACATATGGCAAGATGCTGGGTTCCTCATTTGGTCAAAGCTCTGAAATCCCCCTGAACAGTAAGCCCCAGTTTCCTCACTGGAAGAAAACACATTAAGGGACACTTGCAGTTAAGTGTGTTCAGTGCAGGTCCCAGACCAAACTGGTCTAGTCTGGTATTCTGTGTAGTCCCTGATGAAAGGCAAAGCAATGAGCTACCTGAAGGACATCCAAGGCACTGGAATAAGAGGCATCCTCTCAAGCAAAGGTCAGCCAATGTTGACGGAAGGCCCCAAATCCATGCCAGAGGATAAAACAGGAAAGAAGGAATTAGCTTTCTCAAGAGGTCCTTCTGAAGCAAGAATAGAAGGGATGGGCTGTATGGGGAAGAAATCTAGCCTGGCCATACTCTTTCCTCAAGTAGAGCAAGAGGTGGCTTTCCAACAATTTTTTAGTTTACTTAGGGTGTTTTCTGAAGGCTTCCAGGTGTTTCTGCATCTCCTTCCTTGCTGTTTCCTTTCTAGGAGTGGTGATCTGCAGCTCTCAGGGAAAGTTTTGCACCCTATTGGTCATCAGCCCCTGACAAAAGGCTGGCTTTGCACCTTTGGATTTTCCCAGTGATCTCATTTTTCAAGGCTGCACTTTCCACCTCTGATGGTTTCAGTCTTGATCTTAAAATAACTGCACCTTGCATCGATTCAACCACTTCTAAAGGTTGGGTTTCTTGGCCTCTTCTGAGTCAGGGTGTGTTTTGGTTGCTCCTCACTGAAAACCACTCAGTTTGCCCCAGGAGAGCCTTTTGACCATGCTCTGATCAGTTTTTTCTGCCTTAGTCATATTGAAATGTCTTTCACACCCAATATCTGTCATCAAGGGGAGAGACCTGAGGATATCATGGCAAGGTTTCACTTGGAAACTTTTAGTTGTAGGTGCTTATATATTTTCCCAAACCAGGTACAACTCTGCATTGCTATGGTGACAGAGCTCTTCTTAATTCTCCTCAGCAACAGAAAATAAGGAACATATTGGCCAGAGAAGGAAAGTATGGACCCATGGGCCCTGGAGATGATACTTCTTCATGACCTCAGAAGCCCACCTAGTCCAGAGAGAGAAGTCATCATTCAAAAATTTCTAGCCACTGATATTCAAGGGCAGGATTTAGATTCACACTCACACAAACCCCCTAGTTTTAATCAATACAACAAAACCAAATCCTCTGTGGTTTGTTTTTTCATGTGTGCGTGTGTTAATTTCTCACCTATATTCTGGTTTCTAAGCAAAAAAGGAGGACCTGCGTCTTTTTTACCCACCATGTATGTACGGAACAAAGCTAAAATTCGATAAACAGTGAATTTTAAACAAGCCCTCCACCCCTTCCCCCCCCCCCAAAAAAAAAAAAAAAAATTAAAAAAAAATTCCACTTCCTTTGCAGGCACACGATCATGAGGCTATTTTACTTTTTCCTACACCCTGACATGGGCTGGTTTCAAACTGCTTGTCCAGCATCACACGGTTACAGGATGTAATGTTACCAGGTATCCTGAATTTTTATTTTGGTGGGAAACAAAGGCTCTGTGTCTTTCTACTGGGGAATTCACCAGTATTCCTGTGTTTCTGCCAGCTCATGATCTTCTTAATGTTGCCAAGTAGAAAGTGATTAATTGCCATGAGACAGACAAGAAAAAAAAAAAATCAAAAGATATGACAGAAAAAGAAACATTTTTGAAAAGAGCTGATCCAAGATATATTTGCTTGCACTTTGATATTTGAATCATTTTTGTTCACATCATCAGGCTTTGGACAAACATTCTGATGTTTGTGTCCATGCCTGGTTTATAAAGAAAAGAAAACAGAGACTATCTAGTAACAGTGAAGAGTTCAGGGGTTGAAGTTTTTAAGAAAAACATAACCTATCACAGAAATTGATAACCTGTATGTCCTTTAAGGCATAAATGCCTAAACTATGGGCCACAGCTGGTGTCAAAGACCATTTCACCTGGTTCATATTTTCAACTGAGATTGACTTAAGAAAGTGTGAGGGCCTATGAGAAATTATAGGAACTGACATTGGCTACTGATCCCAAATCATTTCTTGATACCTAGTTAGAAGCTGCATATAGGATGAGATGGATCATTACCATGGACTAAATGGATCGTTACCATTACTTTGGCATCACCATCCCTTCTCCAATGACACAGCCTGAGCATATTGTCAGCCTAAAGCTGAGGGAAGCTAGAGAAAAGATGCATGGGCAGGAGAGTTTGCTTGGTCCTGTGTAATTCTATGTTAGATCTTTTTTTAAAAATATTCCTCAGAAGCAAACTTATCTGCCAAGTTTCAGCATGGCATGAAGTCTGTACAGCCACATAACCCTCTGCCTCATTCCAAAAATGGAGAGTTACTAAGAAAAGACCAACTCAGGTTTAGCCGTCACATCAGAGAGGTCCTGAATGTCAGTCAGCCAGAGGCAGACCATGATTTTACCATACAGCTGTAGCTGCTAAGGTCCCTTCTGTGCTGAGAACTGGGAAGGAGGTATGCAGGAAGGGAAAAGAAAGAAGAACAGCTAAAGTGGAGTGCAAAGGGAGTGAGAGTATGTGACAAGGAGGACACTGGAGAGGAATGGAGAGAAATGAAGCCTTTCAGCCCCTCATCAACAGTGGCACCTGTCCCAATCTTGGCCTCACTTGTGTTTCAGTGGCTTGTCTTACTGCCATGGCTTTGGGAAAAAGAGCCTGTTTACAGGAAGCAAGTTGGCTGTGTTTCCCATAGCCTTGCTGGGCTGGGGTGGAGGCAGAAGCTGGCTCTTTTTTGCTGCTGAGAAAGCCTCAGCTTCTAGGGGTGTGTGAATGCTGCAATGTACTTCTTCCCATCCCTACCTCCTCCCTCAGCGCTGGCCCTTCCTCACCCCGTCCTCAGCCACATGGGCATTTGCAGGGGTTTGAAGTTCCCTGAAGGGCTGCAGGATCCCTGGAGGCTGCTGGGCCCATGTTGTGCCTAAATCTGTGGGGACTGACCCCCACCCAGTATTACCCTCCCTTGCATCCTTAGGCTGCACAGATGATGTTCAATGAACAGATTTCCTGTAATAGATGGTAGCAATGACCAGAAAAATAAGAAGTTGCACCACCTCTTGGCAGAAGTGGCTCAGAAGGACAATTCAGGCTGCTGTCTGTCCTCTCCCAGTCCTCTCCCTCTGTGTTCCCATGCGTGCTTTCTTACGGGTCATGCCAAGGGCTGAAGAAAAAACTGCGCACTGTCTTCTTAACAGCAGGCACGGGGTTATCATTCTAGCCTTGAAAACCAAGGCTGCAAACAGGGAAAGGGGGAGGTGACATATTTTGGAAGAAACGAGTATTTAAAATACATCATATTTGTTCTATTGGCCTCTTCCCTCCCTCCCTCGCAGCTTGTAAAGCTTCCGCTGTCTCCCTTCCTTTTCAGGCAAATGCTTGGCTTGTCGTTTCTCCCAGCACACAGCATTCCCGTCACCCTGTCCCTGCGGCTACCAACCCACCTCCTGAAGCTTAAAAGGGAGCTTCTGGGCCAGCTTCTGTCCCAGACCTCGCTGCGGCTGTTGCCTGACTTGTATACAGCAGTATGTGTTGGATGGAGCTCCTGCTCCTGATGAACTGATGGTGCCAAACCTCATGAATCTGGGGTTTGGCAAAGTCCAGCTGCTTTCAGCCAGAGAGGCAGGGAATGCCGGGGGCAGCAGTCCCAGCACAGTGGGTTCGTCACTGGCAAGGAGGGGCTGGTCCTGAAAAAAGGGAGATGTCCCAGTTAGTCATCACCCACCCGCTGGTAGCTGGGAGGCACTCTTGTAGCATCTGCTGCTCACTGAGGCACAGCCAAGGTCAGGAGTGGTGAGGGCTATTCCCTGAAGAGCAAAGGGCCACTGCTCCAATCCAGCTGCGCATTCTCCGCTACCCACAAGCCCGTGGGGCTCCTGCCAAGAGTCAGTAGTCAGTAAGTTTAACACTGGAAGGATGTTTATTCAGTGCATGTCTAAAGACAATGGGGATGGTGATAGCATGGCTAATATGCGGGCCCAGAAGCACATTTCAGAATGTGGCTTTGCAAAAGGTGTGGGACACTGATAGCAGGAAAAGGGTGTCTGTGACGACCCTCCATAGTTGCTTTTTGCATAGCTTGCCATACCTCCACATTTCAGTTATTTCCTAGAGTTTCACTTCTAATAACAAACAAAAGACACTGAAAGCACATTGGATTTACTTAACAATACACAGAATGGTGAGCTTCACCAAAAGTGAAAGGACAACAAAAGGGGAACAAAAAGCTTCTCAGGTATTGCAAGAGTATATTCCACAGGCAAGAGGTACATGAGAAGGATGTTGTTTTCCACAAGCTGTTGCATTCCTCACTTTTATCTCTCAAACAAGTTTTGGAAACATCTTTCTGAGGAAATTTACTGTCAAGAAAGCCTTGAGGTAAGAGTTCATAGTTACAAAGCAAATGGATTCTGCAGGAATTTAGCTTAAGTAAGGACTGATGAAAACTAACTTAGGACCAGCTGCCTGTCTGGGATTTCTAGGACACTTCTTCAGCTGTCCACAAAGTCTCCGGAGCAGACATATCTCTGTGATAACTGCAACAATACTAATAACAGCCAATAATTAGATAATTAGAAGTTCATATGACAGCCTAGAGAACAGCTATACAAGTTGTGATCTCATGTCACATGTTTACCCTTGATGGGAAAAAAATGGGAATAAAAAGTCATGAGACAAAAGGAGTGGGGACCACATCACTAGAGCCAGTCACTTGCAGATTGCTTTGGGATTGCACTTGTGCATTGAACCGTACAGGTTGCAGATGCCTGCCAATATCTGTCTCTGCTTCCCCTCCACCTCCATTTCACAAAAGAAGGTCTACAGTACCCTCTTTTATTTGAAGGCCTTTAAAAATCCCACAGAATCCTCCATGGCTGCAGACCTAAGCCATCCTTCCCTTGGGAAAATGCTAGATACGTTGTATGTAACCCTGACAAATTACATTGTCCTACAGTCTCCTAACTTTGACCCTTTCATATATCCTTTTATTGCCACCAAGAAACACAGACTCATAAAATGCAACTCATTAAATGCCCACGCATTGTGAGACACTACTACTAAGCCTCTGCTGTTAAGGCTTTCAAATTTCACATGGTATTAAAAAGTTTACTGGACACTTGTTCCTCTTTAAGATTGCAACAACCTTTTGGGTCCCTATGCTATAAACTACCAGTGAATGTGAACTAAAGAAACTCAGATTTTATTGTAATCCATGTTACTAGGAGTTGTGCTTTAACACTTCAAGACTTGGCCCGAAGGTAAAGAACCAGTAGCTTTTACAGACTTTTTTCCAGCTGAGAGAGAGGTTGGCAAGGTACAGAACTAAATAATCCTAAGAATGCCACCCCAAATGCAGTAAATCCCACAGAGAATTTGATGCAGATTGCTTAGAAATCTCATGTCATTTTTTCTGCCAAAGTGCAGATCAGGCAAAGCGAGGGAAAGGTCTTTCTAATTTAGTCCTAAGGATCCCATTTTGAGGCAGTTTAACAATATCCAAGGGGCAGCATTTTCCTTTACTGTTCTAAAAATATGGAGGCAGGCACTACAAATCCCCGTTCCAGCAATGGAATCCAACTCGGGTATCACAGGTTTATCTGCCTCTCATATAGTCCACGGCTTTTTTGCAAAGACTGCTCAAAAACCTTACTGGTACAAACAAGGACAAGTAATATTATCATAGCTGAGATAATAACTTCAAAAAAGATGTGGATTTTCAGAAAACCTGTGGATTTTCCCCTTCATCAGCTGGTTTTGATGCCTGTCCAGCTCTATCTGTGTGGACAAGTAAATGCTAAGAACAGTTACAAGCCATTTGTGAGGGACTTGGCCCATGTAAGAGTAAGATTTGAAAAATGTCCTGAAAGCCCTCATTAGAAACCTTCAGGGAGAAGATATTTGCAACCAACTAGCTCTTCCATACAGAGTTTTGTGATCTTAGGTAGGACTAGTCTAGAAAGGTAACCAGGAACATCAGTTGGACATGGGGCAACAAGGGGATATTGCAAGAATGGTTTTTAAATCAAGACTAGGTGTTGAAGATCTGAAATCTATGCAACGTGACCCATGCGTGGATTCTTTCTTCATTCAGCATTCTTACTTGAAAAGCAGGGCTTTACTTGCTGGCTTGTGGCAAAACAAGTGTTGAGCAGCTCAACACCTCAAATGCCATGATATCCTCAGGTCCTCCAAGACTGCTGAGAAATATCTGCCCAAGGCTTTGGAAGTGTCTCAGCTCACCGGCTGTTAGCTCCTGCTCATGACAGAGGATTTATAGCAGAAGGTACACATAACATCAAGGTTCCTGGTTGTGGTGCTGGTTTGATTTGGGACCAGCACATCTGAGCAGGTGGGAGACAGGCTGTGGTGTAAATGACAGTGTACATGCCTCTAGTTGTTCAAGCTTGTGACATAAGACCATTAAGTCATTACAATATTATGGAGACACTACTTATAAGCTTGAGGAACTTGGTCACATAAGTCAACAATGGGTCTGCGTGAACATACAAACCATTTATATTCTGTCTAGTATGCACCTAATGAAACTGCATAACTCTGAAAATAACAAAACCTTAAATCACTCTGCTTCATAATTAAAAAAAAAATCTTTGTAGAGTTTTAAAAATATTTGTTGCATCATGTAGCTGAACAAAAGAGAAAGTGTGATCTTCTAGTGTCCTCATCTCCAAAGAGTTCAGGGTGCTGCTTAATTAGCTAGGTTTCTGGGATTTATTAGTATTTGTTAAGCATGTGCAATATGATCCAAAAGACACGATGCAGTTCCTGACCTCAGATTCAATTTCAAAAATTGGACAGCAAATGACAAGGAGCTCAGAGAAGATCAGAAGAAGTAAAGCCTGTTGTAGGAGTGGAAGGATTTATGTTGTGGCCTGACATTTTATTGTCTTTGTTGGGCTGGGCTGGGAGTTTGTCATTGGCTTGTGCCAATTCCACAAACCCTGTGCTGGTCCCAGAAAGATTTTGATAGGGAAACATATGGCATCTTGCCACTCTGAGACAAGGAGGTTGATTCTTGGCTGTAGAGCAGGGAAAGACTGAGGAACTGGAGAGAAAAAAAGGAAAGGGGCAAGTGGGAAAACTTTGCAGAGAACTGCAGCGATTCCCAAACTTGTAACAAATGAGGGGAGCTTTTCCATAATTTCGAATGACAGCACCTCAGAAGGGTTTAACCTTTTTGGCATGAGAGGTAGGTCTCAAGTAGACTCTTTATTTCATGGCCCACTTCATCTGCTCGCTGCTATCACAGAGCTCCAGATTGTGGACAAACCTTTGGGTCGTGTTTTCTTCCTAGAACACCCAGTATTTTTAACATTTGAAACAGCTTGCCTAACCAAAATGTTTGGGCTGTATTTAAGAAATTCTTGTGAGAGGTATTGGCTGGTGATGTAAAGAACACAGATGATCTCTCTGGACTAAATCAATGTACCTCTAGGTATTGTCATTTATTACAGATGAAGGGAAAAGATAGTGTAATATTTCAAAGGCTGGGAGTCAGATGTAAGGCAAAAATCAGTACTTTTAAGTCTTTACTCCCAGTGCTGCTTTTTAAGCACAAAACTGCCTTTTAGAAAAGGTTCTAAAGACAGATGGTTTAGTTATCCTGTTGAAGTACCTGCATGTTGGCACCCTCTCTTTGTGCTTCAGGAATGATGAGTATCTCCATGCTCTGTCATAGTCTGAGACCTATGTGCCACTATCCCTGCTCCACACAAGGTGGTGGCTCACAATTACACATTTAGTGTCTTTCTCTTTGTACTGTAAAAAAAGTACAAAAGCACACCCTGAACAAAGGTGTTAAAAAGCAGAGTTGTGGTTCAATTGAATAATTCAGCAACAGCAGATAGAGAAGATAATTTCAGGTGACATCCATACATGACAGGGTACCATACTTGAAAGTACAGGCTTACGTGGGGCTAAACCTAAAAATTACATGGGGGATCACAGAATGGAAGCAGCTTTTCTGCTGGAAAGTGTGAGAACCTTTCCCTGAGGAACGCCTACCCCAGATCCTTATGAACACAAAGGAGAAAAGTCAGGACTCGAGGTGTTGCCAGAAGGGTAACATACCTCATGTAAAGCACATTACAAAAGCAAATGCTGAGCTAGCAACAATCTCTCTCCAGTAGCAGTGGGAACCCCCTCCTGCTTTGTTTTGTAAAGCGTCTTTCATATCTTCTGCCAAAGACTTGAGGCGACATCAAGTTTTGCAAGGAGGCGAGTAATAATAGAGCCAAAACGGGGTTCAGACTGCCAATAACGAGTCACTGTAGCCTGTAACAGTGAAAGGTCATCCACAAAGACATTGTGAACACACATTTTTTGCCCCAAATTCTGGACCAAATGTTCTGAGGAAGAAGCAGACAGTTGGGCTGGGCCCAAAGCATGGGGTGAACTTGTAATTAATCTTTTTGTAATTCTTTTCCCACCCTAAATCGTCCACATTTCCTGCTTCACTTAACTCTTTCCAAAGTATCCTTCTGCAATGTCACAATTGCTGAGACTTGGTATAGACCAGATACAGGCCAGATGGCTTCCTGAATGCCACCCTTAGGCACCTATTATGGGTGACTGGTTTTTGGTGTCACAACTGCCACTTTCCAAGAGTTCTTTAAAGCTTGATCTGAAAAATTCATCTTGCCCTTGAGCTTCAGTAATTGCCTGACAGTCAATTTTTTCACCTTTACTGGGCTGTTGAATACCAGCTTCTTACACTGCTGCTCATTTTTAGGAACAGGTTCAACAAGATGGTACAAGAAGGTTCACCAGCGCACAGCCATAGACATTAACCTGTCTTCATGGGTACCTAGTGGGCATGTGAATCACGAGTGTTTTGGATTAAAAGAAGTGTAGACATATTTCCAAGTTAAAAATTTTATCACATTTGCTTTCCTTTGCAGCAATGAAGTTTGAGTTTCAATTTATTTACTCTCTCTGTGCCTCTTTGGTTTCTCAGCTCCAGTTGGGACATTTGCAAAGAAGACACAGCACAGCATCCCCCACTCTACAGCACTCTGTAGCCTCAGGCTTCTCTCAGGCTGTGGGTTCTGTTAGCTCTTTAAAGGGACCAAAAAGAAAGAAAGAAAAGAAAAAAAAAAAAAAGAAGAGCCTGTCCTGGTTTAAACTGCAACCACAATTCTGGCTCCCAAAAGGCAGCAAACCAAACAAACAGTGGTGCAGCAAGCTCACCTCTTGAAAGTTTGTCCCTTTCTTGTGGTTTTAAACATTTTTAACGATCTGTTCACAAAGAAGGTGCTGTCAAGGGAAGGGAAGAACATCATCTTATATTTCAAGTTTAGCGACTAAAGCATATTTTAAAGAGAGAAGAGCAGTATGAAGAGATGGGCATGAACTGGGGGTGCAGTGCAATTTGTTGACATGAAGAATGAGTGAAATGTCTTTTCCTTTCTAACCATTACTGCTCATCCTTGTTGCTTGTTCTTATAGGATGGAATGAGCAGTCTTTCAGTTGATGGCTTGTAGGCAAATGCTATTCCTTATTTTATTTTGTGCATCTTAGGAAGTTTGAATTTTTCTCTGGGTCCAAACTCATGTACAGCTGCTTATTTGCAGATAAATACCTAATGAGGTTCAAATTCACCTAAAGTATTCTTGATAATGTTTCTTTCACCTCTCATAATTTCTCTTCCATAATCACCACTCCTTAAGCCATCTACTCTATATTTTTGCTGCTTTGGACTGTGCTGCTGAAATGCTTTCATTTTGTCCTCTGTATGGTTCAGCACACAGGCAGCCAACCTTCTCATTCCCTAAGTCAACACATGTGCCTCTGCAGTACGGTTGGCATTGCTATATGACCCGAAGAGGAGCCTGATTTTCTTGTCCTGTTTAGACGTGCGTAGATCAGAAAGAGGGATGGGGATGGAGTCAAAACTGGAACAACATGTGGTGGGCCTTTCTTCATAACAAACCCAAACTAATCCAAAGCCTGCTGATCTTTGAAGAAGTTCATGTTCAGGTCAAAGAATGATCAAAATTATTCCATTGCTGTGTTGAACAAGCCCATGTTGTTCAGAGATGCTCAAGAAAAGAGGTAACTGTTGGTTTTGGAAGCTAAAGAAACATATGATCTCTCAGCAGTCAAGAAGTATGAGTTATGTAGGTGATGATGCAGAGTTGTCTTGCTCATAATTTGGCAAGTAGATTTGTAGAGAACTAAACAGTTAGACTAGGCTGTTCTCAACCCCAGTAAATTCCTCTCTTGTAAGGATGGTAGATTCCATAATGAATAGCTAAGATGATCTATTCAATGAACAGTTTGCAAAGTGCAGATTCTTTTTAAATCAAAAGCGGTTACAGGAATTGTTTCTATTATAACTGTTCTATAAATACACAGTCAGGTATTTTCTACATGGTTGCACAGTATTCCTAACTTTGCACATGGGCTTATTATTTAACCCTTTCTTTTCTGCTCTCTGGCAATGAACAAGGCAGAGGGGAGGACCCACCACGCTAGTCAAATTCAAGTGAAGTTAGCAGGGCTGAAAGACTGAGGAGTAGCTGAAGATGGGAAGTGGAAGAGGCTACACTAAAAGAACCTTCTTCTATCTGTTGATATGCGTGCTTGACACATATCACTATGATGTAGAAACTCATGATGGTAAGTTTTAGTGACTTCTTTTAACCATTTTGACAGCTCCAGGAATAACAGTGGCTACAAATGTAATATCTGATCTGATTCAGCTCTCTCTCTATGGGAAATCATGGAGTAGAGCTCTCTGCACTGGGCTTGTCTCTGTGATGGGGCTGAGCAAATCTGCACCAAGGAAAGCAAAAGCTTGACCATTGACAAAGGAAATATAAAAGTCACCTTCTCTTGCAGTTTTCTGAGAACAAATACCATGTCTGTGGTACTCCTTTTGGCTCTGAAACCACATTGGCTTTCAGGTAGAAGTTCTTCTGCAATAGTGGGTACTAATCTGTTCAAGAGTATTCTTGCAAGGAATTTACCAGCAATGGAGAGCAAAGTAATACCTTGGTAATTAGAGCAGTCTGATTTTTCTCCTTTCTTCTTGTACAGGGTGAAGTGTAGTGAACAGAACAAAGGACTCTATGTAACTTTCATTGACCTCACCAAAGCTTTTGACACTGTGAGCAGAAAAGGCCTGTGGCAGATCTTGGAACGATTAGGATGTCCCCCAAGTTCCTCAAAATGGTCATCCTGCTGCACAAGGATCAGCGTGGCCAAGTCAGATATGGCGGTGCACTCTCTGAGTCCTTTCCAATAACCAATGGTATGAAGCAAGGTTGTGTTCTCGCACCAACTCTGTTCACAATATTCTTCAGTATGATGCTCCAAAGGGCCACGGCAGACCTCGATGAAGAAAATGGCATCTACATCCGATACCATACTGATGGAAGCCTGTTCAGCCTCAGGAGTCTGAAGGCCCACACTAAGACCCTAAATCACCTTGTCCAGGAGCTGCTTTTTGCTGCTGATGCTTAACATCCTGCTTTGCAGAGGCTGCTGAGGTTTTTGGGCTGGAGGTCAGCTTGAAGAAGACAGAAGTTCTCTACCAACCTGCAACTCAGGAAGCCTTCCATCATCCCCACATCACAATAGGTGAATCAGAGCTTAAGTAAGTCCAACAGTTCACCTATCTGAGAAACATCATTTCCTCAGATGGTAAGATTGACAAAGAGACAGACAACAGGTTAGCAAAGGCATACAGTGCTTTCGGAAAACTCCATAAAAGAGTCTGGCACAATAAACACTTGAAAAAAAGTACAAATATTAATGTATACCGAGCCGTTGTACCGTCTACTCTCTTATATGGGTCATCTACTGCCACCACCTGTGATTCCTCGAACGCTTCCATCAGCGCTGCCTCTGTTCAATCCTAAACATCCACTGGTCTGATTATGTGACCAATGTGTCTGTCCTTGAACAGGCAGCAGTCACCAGTATTGAGGCCATGCTGCTGAGAACGCAGCTGCGCTGGGCAGGGCACATCTGCAGGATGGAGGATCACAGCCTCCCTAAGATCGTGCTCTATGGTGAACTCGCCACCGACTGCCACAAGAGAGGAGCCCCGAAGGGGAGATACAAGGACTCCCTGAAGCAACACCTCAGCCTTGGCCATATTGACTACCATCAATGGTCCACTCTGGTCTCCAATCGGGAGGCATGGAGACACACCATCCATAACGCTGCTGCTTCCTTTGAGAATGCACGCAGAATCAGTCTCGAGGAGAAAAGACAACGCAGAAAGAACCGTGCCTTGCCAACACCGCCTGTGGAGACTTTCTGCTGTGCCTTTTGCAACCGGCCTTGCCTATCTCGCATCGGCCTCTTTAGCCATCAGCGCGCTTGCAGCAAGAGTGGGTAGAGCCCTTCCCAAATCTTCGTTCGCGAAGCCTAGACATGATGATGATGATGATGATGATAAAAGTCACCAGAATACATAATGGTTTCTGAGGCTGGGGAATCTCCATGTGACTGTTGAAGATAATTTTTAACTTAAAAAAGAGACTGATTCTTACTTTTTAAAAATTATTGACAAAAATACATCAAATGCACTACCTCACATCAAGTTTTAATCCCAAAGCAACAAAATGAAGATTTACTTGGTTGTATCTACAACTCCAAAGAGGAACAATTTTGCAGTATAAGATGGCGCATCTGGTTGCAAAAATTTGTATTTGTTGCTTTAATTTTGAATTTCTGCAGTTTTCAGGCATTCAGAAAAGAAGATTTAACAGAAACTTTCAAAAATACTTTTTCCAGAACTGGTCACCAAAATCCAGAACTTAACACTGAAATAAAACTTGTTGTTTCTTTTTAGCAATATTTATCAGAAAGATTGTCACTCTCCAGACAAAACCTGAGCCCCTGTTGGACTGTTTCTTGCAAACCACTTAAAATCTAGTGCAACTACATAGAATACAAACAGGAGCGAAGTTGAACACAGACATATGCATGGAGATGAATGCCACCATGATGTTTAAAAAGTTATGGACACTCAGGACTGACAGATCTGATCTTGGCACAAGTTTGGCAGAAAAGACATCCATTGTCTTTGGATCCCAGAAATCAAAGCTCAGGCTTCTGCCTCCACCTCTGAAGAAATAGCTGTTCATGTATCCTGCTCTTTACTGGCTGCTGTTTGCTATTGCAGTGGCTGATGCTCACAGGTGGGCGTGGAAGGACTTGGTCTCCTTTTCCCACCTTCCCAGGTGACTGCCGTTGTTGATGACCAGAAAGTAGGGATAGTTCTGGGAGTTGCTGCATTGACCTTTCACCTTAAGAAAACTCTTCTGCACAGAAAAACCCTTTCATTGCTTTGTTAAGGTGATTTGCGCTGGAGTGTTAAAAAGAGCCGTTCAGAGGGTCATGAATTACACTCAAAGAGCCGACACCATGGCACAGATCTGACAGAAAGCTGCCAGAATGCATAGACCAATACAAGTGCTGTGCACATCCAAACTGCAAAAACCCCAGCTGCTCTAAGCACCCCTTTCACTTCCAGGGGTATGTATGCCCTTCAAAGCATGGCACCCTAATCTCAGTATGACAATCAAATTGAACTACTTGTGGTCCAGAACTGGAAATTCAAAGCCCCAGGATGTGTGTATGTGGCAAAAGGCTTTTCGCCAACAAGTCTGGAAATCTGAAATTGTTTATTCTGAACTGTAAGTACCTTGAGACTTGAGATATTTAGTAACAGTCAGAAGAATCTGTGCTTTTTTGGTTTGGAAAAGAACAAGAATAACATCAGGTGTGAAATTAACCACAGAAGGAGGTTGCCTCAGGTCTAGATTTCAAGTTTAGAGACAAATAATAGCCATTTTACCATCAGAATTGTTTAGGGCCAGGAGAATACAACAACTAGGTCAGAAGGGTTTTATTTCTCGACTTCAGATTAAATTAGAGCTGCTCCAAAACCACATTGCTTTAGAGGCGACAGATACATGTGCTCCTACGAAAAGCCCAGTGTGAGTCCTGGCAGAGAGGAAGGGCTTTTGCTATGTCCATGAAAACATCTGCATGGGTTTCCTGGACCCTGAATATGCCAGCAGTGGGGACCCAGATGGTGCTGAGACCAGAGGGGGGTGAGTGGAAATTAACACCCTCCTGGGATGTAAGGCAAATTGGGTTGTGTGGCTCACACCAGCTTCGCATTGACAAACAGCACTAGCTGGAGTCCCAGAGTCACTAGAGAGCGTGTTTTTCACAAGGTCGTGCAAGGTTCACTCACATCCTTCTTGCCTGTGAGTCCTGAAACTACATGTTAGCCCTGTGCTTCTGTTGCTGTGTCTGTGCACATTTTCAGTTGTTTAATAAGCAATTGTCAATACTGAAGTGGGGTTATTTTCATAGCTAGAAATGTATTTGCTGCTTGGGTTGTTTTCCTGCGGGTATGCCTAGTGCTGCTGATGTGAACTTTCTAGAGGGAAGTTATCCACAACAGTTTCTTCAGGCTACATCACAGATTTTGTCTCAGAAGGCTTCTTCACATCTGAAATAAAATTCACACTTTGCAAACAACAGTATGAGTTTCCAGTGGACACTTATAACAGTGTGCTCTGGTCCAAAAAGTCTTAAGAACAGAGATTTTTTTTCTTGTCACCCCAACAGAGACATAGACTCTGACCTTTTGGGTTGCTTTGGCTGATGGACTATTGAGAGAATCTGTCAGGTTTTTACAAGGTATGATAATACCTATAGCCTGATGAGATGGTGCCAGAGTCAGTAAATCAAATTACTATGATCCTAAGGTGCTAATGACCATTTTCTCTGCTGCTTTTTCTTGGCCATAGTTGTGGGAGTTTATATAAACAGGGAAATTACATTGAGAAGCCAGAGGAAGGAACAGGGATACCTTGTGGACCAGAACTAGACACATTCTAGATGAAGTGTTGCTTGATATCCCTTTGGAGCCAAAAAATAATGATTCGAACAATGCAGATGGGATGTTGCGAGGCTGTATAAAACCTGTCACTGAATCTCAACTAACCACAGTACAGCTTTATCTTCAGTGTTACTTGGAATTGTGTCAAGGAAGCTTTTTTTTGCTCCCTCTTTTTCTTTCTTTCATTCCATTTTTTTTTGAAACCTCAAGGTCAAACAAAACATATGCTTAAAAATAAAGCTTTATCAAGAGAGATGGAGGACTAAAGGGTTTCCTATTTTTAGTAATGGCAATCTAATCTAAGCAGAAGTTGTTCAGGGCCCCTCTCTATTTTCCATGAAAGGTAGGTGCTCCTGGGATGATTCCCAGGGCTTTCTGTGGCTTCTGTTTTCAGATGCAACCCAAACCACTGAGTTTTATTGAGCAAGTATCCTGGAAAGTCCTGAGCAAAACGAGAGACAGCTGATAGTCCTAGAATACCAGTACTTTCAGTAAGGTCCTGCAGCTGTAGCTCTGGGTTGTGAATTCTCATAGGCTTTAAGCCAAGCTCTTTTCTCCAGTCCTCCCCCAGCTACTGATATGATCCTTGACAGGGGAAAGCATCTGTCCAGCTCAAAGCACAGAAAGTGATTAAGTGCTTTCTTAATCAGGGCCTTGCAGTTCTTATATTTGACTCTTGGCTTAGTCAAAGCCAGCTCTTTCAGTAAATTTAGTGTGGAATTGGATGGAAATGGTAGTGAGACGGGGAACTCGTCACTTCTAGGTCATCGCTGAACAATTTTTCAGGAAGGAAAACCCTATAAAATTATTGTTGCTTGAAGGCAGTCAAGAGTGTATTTGAAATGTTGAAGTGCAAATATCTTGGCTGGTCTGACTGCTTTGTATTGCCAGCATTGTGGGAATTTGTTTGTGAGTTTACTGTGCTGAAACAAGAAAATTACTTGAAAATTTTGAAACACCCAACAGACAGCTGTTATAAAGCCTTAAGACGGAGAAAAATGAAACACAGTTCTGCTTTTGAAACCAGAAGAAAAAGAAATTCCTTTCCCATTAGCCAGAGACTTTAACCTATATGCCCATATGCAATGAAAAATTGCAGAAGAGGTCACTATGAAACCTAACTGGTTGGTTTTGACCTGTAATACCTGGACCTGTGGGGTCTATGCACTGCTTTTCTAGGAGGCTATTGAACAAAAAGGAGATGAGTAATCTGATTTCTGGGAGGATTAAAAGTACTTTACAGAAAAAACCCAATATAACAGTTTGAAAAAACTTGAAAATTCTGCTTTAGTGAGCAACAAAATTATGACCAGAATGTTCAAGCTTATAAAGAAAAGAAATAAAGCCAGATTTCTGTGTAGCCCAATGATTTTTTGTTTTGGAAAGGAACAATCATTAAGCAGAATGAGATATCTGGGAGCGGGGAGGTAACACAGAGCCAGGGTTGCAAACCATTCCTTTTTTTGTTCCTAAGTTTGCAGGAGATTTTACCATGCCTGGGTCATGTGGAAATCTGAAGCAGGCTGCCTTCCCTTCCATTTCTTCATTTCTAAGCAACAGTCTGCATTCTTCGAAGTTTGGAGAGGAAATGTGCATAAAGGCTGTAAGTATTTACGAGAGCTATAAAAAAGAGCTTTGCGGTAGTTGACATGGGAAGTGATTAAGGTACCTTATAGGCAAAGATTGCAGAAAAGAGGGAGAAATGATGCCAAAAGAGAATCTGGCAACAATTCCAACATAACGATAAGTGGCTTTAAGAAGGAAGAGTTGTGGGAGGAAAAGCAAAAAAAAATTAAATTGAAGCAGATTGCAAGACTTTTGGCCTTGGGGACTAAGCTATGGAGACTATTGATTGCTGGACTTACAGTAACAAAAGGAAGGTGATGTCTCACACTGCTCGTGACTCAGAGTTTACTGGTCAAATCCCACAAAACAGCAGTTCATCAAGATTTACTTGAATTTGAAAGGACTCCATTTCCCAGACATCTCAGCTTTCTCCATCTGTGTTTACACAAATGGGTCCTGGGTCTCTCCAGGGCTTAGCGAAAAGCTACTCTAAATAGAAACACACACATGAGCTGTGCTGTCAGTGCGTCTCTCTGAGTACCTATTCCTTGTTTTCCTGTTTAACCGGTGGAGCATGTGTCCAGACCTGTCCCTAGACAGCAACCTGTGACTTGAACATTCGCAGATGAAATGACAACTGAGGAGCATTCACTTATCATGATCAATCTTGAGTACAGACATTTACCTTGGGAAGTCTGAGTGTCTTGAAAAGAATGCTCTGGGGAACCATTCTTCAAGTCCCAAATGGGACAGAAATGGCTTCTGACCAGATGTCCTTGCAGATGGGGAGGAGGAAACATTCTCATCTATAGGCAAGTAGAATGGTGTACAGAAAGGGAGAGCAATAGAAATATATCGACAAATTTTAGAACTATTCAGGAAATAGTTGTGAGTAAAGAGTACATTTGCTGAAATTGGACCAGCTACAAGAGAAGAAAACAAGGGCTGAATTCATCAGGACACACTGAACAAGTGCTTTAGACATTGACAGTTGGCTTATGTCCTCCGCAAAAGTCAATGATGTGCAACTTTGCTTTCATCAGGGTTTACTTACAGTATTTTAGTTTAGGTATCTCAACTGCATCAGTATGCAGTCTGTGTTCTGTTGCATTGCTGCGTTACAAAGATGAAGTAAAATGTCACCAAATAAACTAATTGATCTGTAAGTACAGAGCACATGTATCTTGATAGGCAATGATATTACTTCCTGTTTGACACTTTTGAGTTTCTTTCAAGACACACTAATATCAGGAAGAACTTCAGGTGCTGAATCATGCTGAGAATCAGTGTGTAGCAGTAGGTTCCTGTCCAAATTCAGATATCAACAAGCTGGATTCAGGTCATCATCATATTGCAGGAACACATTTGATAAAATTCTGCAATGATATTCTCTGAATCTGTTACCATTCAGGTTTCTTAATTACCTAGAGATGAAAATGAATATGCTAGATAGAAAACATGCTGTTTAAAGTAACGGGTAACATAAATTTGAAAAGAGGACAAAAGTGAACAGTTTTGTACTTCAGAATTACCAAATACAAGTGGAAGAATAATGAAATTCGGTAAAGACAAATGCAAGATTCAGTTCTACATTTAGGCAGGAACAATCAGACGTACAAATATGGGATGTGAAGTAACCAGTAGAGAAAGATCTGAGGTAAATGTGAATCACAAACTAAGAAAAGTCAGAAGAATTAAGATTGCCATGAGAAAAGCAAACACTATACTGGGATATATAAACTGGAGTACCATCTGCATGACATAGGATTTGATTTTTCTGCTGTACTCCCTTCTCTCCAATTTTGGGCACCATGGTTCAAGAAGGATGAGACTGGTTGAACAGTGTCCAGAAGAGACCAACGAGAATTATCAGAAGTCCAGAGAACATGACTGATGAGGAGACATTGAAATAGGGGGAGTTATTTAGTCTGGAGAATATCAGACTGCGAAGGGATATGATAACAGTAGTCTTTAAATACATAAAACATAGATGAAGAGGAAGAGAACAATCTGTTCTTAATGTCCAGGGTGCAGAGGAGAAGGGTTAAAGTATAACAAGGGACATGTAGACTAGATTTCATGAAAAAACTTTGCTAATAGGAAAGATAAATAAAGTCCTGGAATTTTGTACTTCATTGGAGATTTTTAAGGCCAGGTTGAAAACACAGCATGCCTCAGGAATGCCAGGGGGAGGACAGGTTTTGTCTGTGAGCAGGCAGACAGAGTTAACGGCACTGAACAGAGTCACTTGTAACTCTATTTTGTGCACTGTCGGAAAGCAACTATGACAAGTTCTTGCTAAGGTATGGCAACCACTGTGGTACAGAATTTCGGAGTAATGGGTAATTCAGGCTGCTGGACAACAAACCTTTGCCCTTCTGTACCACTTCTCAGGTCTCCAAACTTAGTCCACACACAGATTCACATATAAATGGCCAAAAAGCTTCTTTCTATCCTTAGATAAATGAGACACTCAGCAAAGAAATAACTTTATCGGGATCTTAATTCAAAACTTTGCCTCAAAGCAACCTGAATTTCTTTTGACATTTGAAAAACATTTATTGCATTTTCATGATACTATGGTCTAGTAGGAATAAGGATACAAAATAAAACAGTGCAAACTGCCACATCTCTTTGTAGACAGAAAACTGTATTTCCTGAATTTTGGGAGAGACCGTCTTCATAGGATGCTATGTTATGGTTCCTGACACTGAAAGTGTCACCAGGCTATGGACAGGATCCTGAAAGATGCACAGGTTCTCAGCATTGACAATGGTTATGGTAGCCTGCATTCACCTCTGTGGTAAAAAAAATTACAATGAGTCTGAGGAAAAACTATTAAAATCTACAGGCTTCCAGTCTGGGTTTTTATTTGATTTATTTGAAAATAATCTTTCTTGCTATGTCACATTTAATGCATATGCTGTATTAGAACCATTCGAATGCGTGCTGGAAACTTTTCAGGACTGCTGTGAGCTGAAGACAGGTCCTTGGTGATAGGTGTGGGTTTAGTTATTGTGTTGTCTAAATGGTGGGAAGCTCTAGGTCTCCAAGTAGGTTCTTGCCACCCCATTTGAGTCTGGTGCTTGCTCCTATCAATACCCAAAACCTCTGGAGGGCACATCTTACACCTGTGATTTACAGAGGCTTTTTGTTTCCCCAGCAGTCACAGAAGACCTAGCTATGTCCTACCTTTGCCCAAAGGAGCATACCACCCTCACAGACAGTGTGCCACACGTTGTTCCCCAGTCCCTGCCACAGCAGTGGAGAAGAGCAGACCTCCCACCATCCCAGCATGACTCAGGGAGGAGAAATCTCTCCCTGTCGCAACAAATAGAAATAACCCATATTATGCTTCAGGTGAAGAGAGGAACGAGATGCTTTGAGGCCTCTGCAGGTAAGTAGATGTGAGCTAGCCTGTGGGATATGTTCAGTTTTAATTTGCCTCTGCTCAGTGGGCAGGGGTCAGCTGTGACACACCATTTTGTCACGAGAGCCTAGGAAAGCAGTTTTGTCACTATCAGTAATGAATGTCAGTTTTGTCATTACAGCTCCAGAAGGAGAAAAAGACACAATTGGTGTGCACAGAGGGCCAAAAATGTCTATAATTTTTGCTTCCCCCCTCCTCTGTGCACCATCCTCCCTTTTCCTGCCAAAGAAAAGAGCCTCTCAGAGGTTACCCTCCGCCTTTCTTGAACTCACATGACTGTGTCGCTTCAGCTTCGAATCCTTCACCCCCTGCATTTAACCGAGGTTATGAAAACCAAGCTGCTCGCTCTCTGTTTGTTTTCAGTGATCTCCTCTGTGTGCTGCCAGCAGCCAGAGCCATGGCCTTTCCCAATGCAGGGCATTGCAGTGAGCTCCGAGTGCACCCAGGGTTGATGAGAGAGGTGCACAAGACAGAGGCCAAGCTGAGATTATGTAAAAAAATTAAGGTCGAGCCCTCACCAAGATTTACAGTGCTTTGTGTTCAAGGTACCAGTGGCTGAGCTAAGGTCGTGTTTTTCTTGCTGCTCTGAGGCAGAGAGCAGCTGCAGGGCACAATGCAGCTCAGGACACAGGGGCTTTCAAACAGTGTGACCAGTCAGCTCTGCAGCTGCACTAGTCTGACCCCTGGGTGTAAGAACCTGCAGCAGCTGGGCTTTGCACTGGAGCAATTTCCATAAACCTGGCACATGCTGTAGGTATGAAATTGGTGGGGGATAAGTGCTGATGGGCTAGTACTTGGGAAGTGAATTGGGCAATTGCATGCAATGGTGGCAAATCCCCACTGCATTGGAAAGCAACATTCTCAAAGTGTGCTTTGGTGACTCAGAAACCTACATCCCATCTTCAGACGTGGTGGGCTTGTATCTGTGAAGCATTTCTGTTGGGAAACAGGATCCTAAAGCTTTTGACACTCAGCACTAAGTCAATTCAAATCCCACTGATTTTGGCATTATTAGTACATAATTCCTTCTACAGCAGCTTTAAAAGGAGAAGGAACACTGGGTGAAAAAGTCAGAACAAAAATTAGAAAGGGGATAGTTCATAGGTGCATTGCAGCATGAGATCAGAAACGTATCTGTTTTTCTCTGCTATTTCACTGGTTTCTCTTTTGGTTTTGACTTTCGTGGAATATATATAATCACTCTCAAATGTCAGAGCATAAATGTGGGTGATGCTGTCCCAGATGGCTAGCGCAGAGCATGGGCTTCTCACACGAAGCAGGGGGACATGTGTGAACACCCGGAGGACTTTCTGTGCTGATCCTATTTCGTGACTTCCTTTGAGACCACAAAACTGTGCATGAGTCCTCCCTTGTACTTTCTTGTTCAGCTGTGTCTTGAAAGCTGGCTAGAATGCTGCCTAGGGAAGATCCCTGAGGCTGGCTCTGTGCTGTAAGTTACTTGTCTTCTGTAGTAAGTGGGGCACCTTCACCAGGGAACAGCAGGGGCTGGAGATGAATGAAGCCATAGGGGGGAATTCACATCAGCTAGTCCCGATTTGTAGCAGCTCCTCAGTTCTCCATGCTGATGAGCTGCCTGAGAGATCAAGCTGTGCTTGTATCTTGACATGCAGTTCAACGAGAGGAACCAAGAAAGCTTGTTTTTCCAGGGCTGGTTATTGATCAGTGATTTGGGGGGGAGGGGCAGGGAGCTGGTGTTTGGGGTTCTAAAGCTCATAAAACAGCTTTTCCTACAGATTTTTAGTGTCTCTATTCCTCACCAGGCCACAAATGCAGTGGGAAGTGGAAGTCTTTGCAAAAAGGGATTGAAAATGGTCAGCACAGGAAGTAAAACAGACGGAATATATACACAAACCAAGGCAGCACACTTGTTTCCCCAGAAAACGGAGCTAAAACCAGACCTCAGGCTAAGTTTTGAAATGCAATGTCCCATGCAAATGAGCCACTCCACAGTTGAAACTGTTTTTTCTTCCCTAGACAGTATTTTGTTGAAGTCATGGGAGTTGTCCTGGGCAACACAAGGGTAAAGTTATCTGTGACTCAACCCGTGTCACTGTAAGAGTCTTGCCCTTGTCCCTTTAGGGAGTTTGGTTGCACCAAGGAGGTCTCATTTGACTGAAAATAGTTATTTTTTTACTCTATTTTTTTCTACTTAATTTTTTTTCCTCTTCTCCTGTTTCCATCTTACCTAACTAAAAAAAAAAAAAAACCAACAAAAAAAACTCAACAAAAACCAAACAAAACCCCCCACGATCCAGACAGATGAAATATCTGTGGATCATCCTTGTTGTCTTTTCCTTTTGACAGATGTCCCTGGTACTATTACCCCAACTCCTCAGCAAAGCATGACAATGGTACTAAAACTCCAGGGTGGAGTGATTGTTGTGTTACCACATCTGTGAGACAATTATGCACTCCAGCTTTGTACCCTGAGTCCTTTCTTGCTACATCTCCTAAACCACAAAATCATGTGTCTTCTGGTTAAAAAATACAACACCCTCTAAGAAGCTCCTTTGTATATGTCAGGTTATCCACCTGCTTTGATTACTGTTATAGCCCTTCAAGGATTAAGAGGCTTAGAAGAAATCATGGAGTATATTAATGCATTTTTCATTTTATTTGTTTGTCTTTTTGTCTGAATCAGAGCTGAGTTACTTCAAGGACTTTTGCACCTTCTTAATGGGAACTTTGAATCACAGAATCATAGAATATGCCGAGTTGAAAGGGACCCACAAGGATCATTGAGTCCAACTCCTGTCCCTGCACAGGACACCCCAAGAATCACACCATGTGCCTGAGAACATTGTTCAAACACTTCTTGAACTCTGTCAGGGTTGGTGCTGTGACCACTTTCCTGGGGAGCCTGTTCCAGTGCCCAACCACCCTCTGGGTGAAAAACTTTCTCCTGATATCTAACCTAAACCTTCCTTAACTCAGCTTCATGCCATTTCCTCAAGTCCTGTCACTGGTCACGAGAGTGAAGAGAACAGTGACTGCCTCTCCACTTACCATCACGAGGAAGTTGTAACTGCAATGAGGTCTCATCTCAGTCTCTCATTCTCCAGGCTGAACAAACCAAGTGACCTCAGGTGCTCCTTAAAGAGCTTCCTCCTCAAGGCCCTTCATCATCCTCATGGCCCTCCTATTAATGCTAATAAGAGAAGGTGGACATAACTGATCCATAATGTCAGAAACCCATAGGAAGATATTTGCTTTTGTTGAAATGTATCACTACAGGCCAGGAATTTTGATCAGAATATGGCAAAGGATTAAGAAATTCCTGGTGGCACATGAACTAGGTTGCCCTGACATAGCCTATGGAGATGGTATCTCCTTTGGTACAAAGATTATGTTTTGATTTTTATTGATTTTGGTATTGTATTAATTTATATTTCATTTAGCATGCTGGTGCCAGTGCCAGTATGAACCTGCCAGTATGGAACACAAATATTAAAATTAGTTTTGGCATTTGTTCTTAGGGTACTTTATGCTCAAGATCTATTTCCTGCTGACCAAGAATGGCTTTCTGCATTTTCTGCACAAAAGAACTTCATCCAGTTTTACAGACAAGTTAAATTATGTCTTCTTGAAAGACAAAGGGCTTGAAATGTAAAGAATTTAAGTAATGAATTTTCTACCTTTGCTGTAGATGGCTCTGTTCCATTAAAGAGCCATGGACCAGGCAGGAAAGGCCTTGGTTTATCTAAAGGTTTTGAAATAGTTTTTGTAACAATACTTTTTATGGGAGACGTTCTTATCTGGATGAACTCATCATTCTGTCCCTGTTGTCATCTTCATGCTTATCATCTTCATCATCTTCTCATCATCACCATCTTATCATACAGTAGAAAACCCCCAAACCTTTAGGTTCTGGAGATGCTCTTGTGCTGTCTTGATTTACCCTATAGCTCCATTTTCTTCTCTTGTGACCAGCCTTGAAGAAAAAAAAAGTCCTACTATGCCCAGATAACAGAGTTACTGTTTTAGCTCATGTAACAAAGACTTGTGTTTTTGTTGTCATGGCTGCCACGTTTTGTTCCCATAGCACTGTCTGTGTGTATGTGGATGTGATTCATTACCTACAGGCATTAGAGCCTACACCCTGTGCTGTTGTTTGTACTCAAACTGCTTCTCTGTAACAGAAAAAATTAATATCTCAGATCTCTCTTGGTGGGTTCAAGCCAATGTTCAAATTGTTTGGTTTTGGTCCACCTCCAAGACATATCAATTAATTTACAAAAGCAGGGTTGAAAAAACATGGACTATTCCATTGTGATCAACAGTCAATGCACATTCTATATTTTTGCTTAAATTGAAATCTTCCATTTCTATGTTATACAAGGAAGCATCCACAAATGTATGACCTTAAAGATTATTCAAAGGAAAAGCAAAGGAATAGATAATTTCTGACAGGAATGTCATGCCAACTATTGGTTGGTTGGTGGGAATATGGTTTGCCTGAAGTCTTCCTGCAACTCCTGAATAACTGGAGTGCTTGGTGTAGTGCCTAGTGTACTGACTGGGGTGCCTGGAGTGTAACACACAAAATCAAATAGAAAAGTGCTCAGGAAGTTTAAGTATTCTCTACATGGTCCATGCAAACAAAGCATGCCCACTTGGATTTTTTTTTCACAGAATCAGAGAATCATCAAGGTTGGAAGAGACCTTCAAGACCATCTAGTCCAACCATCAACCCAGCAACAAAATAACCACCCCTAAATCATATCCTCCAGTGCCACATCCAGATGCCTCTTCCAGAGACTGTGACTTCACCGCCTCCCTGGGCAACTTATTCCAATGCCTAACCACTCCCTGAGTGAAATTTTTTTCTAATAGCTAATCTGAATCCCTACTCATGCAACTTATGGCCATTTCCAGTTAAGTCCCCTTTGAGCCTCTTCTTCAGGCTAAACATCCCCAGCTCCCTCAGCTGCTCTAAATAGGACTTGTGCTCCAGATCCTTCAGAGGCTGCATTGCCCTTCCCTGGACATGTTTCAGCACCTCAATGTCTGTCTTGTAGTGAGGGACCCAAAACTGAACACAGAATTTGAAGTGCCAAGTACAGTGGGACAATCACTTCCCTAGTTCTGCTGGCCACACTATTCTTGACACAAGGCAAGATGCCTTTGGCCTTCTTGGCCACCTGGGCACACTGTTTGCTCATATCCAGCTGGCTGTTCACCAGCACTCCCAGGTTTCTTTCTGCTGAACAACTCTCAAACCACTCTCCCTTCATCTTACAGCACAACACCCCTCCCCCCCCACCAAAACCAAAAAATTACCAGAAAACATATTGCCTGCAAGTAGTTGTAGGTGTGCATTTAGGTATCACCTGTGAACATGATAAACAATGGAAAATTCCTTGTGAATTCACTTTTTTGATATTCAATTTCAAAGATCAATACTAGAATCTCTTAGGACTGGGGTCTGTTTCATTAGCTCTCACAGGTATAATACAGAACACTCGATCTTCAAAGTGAAACCCTGTGTTTTGCCACTAAACCACCCCCACTTGAATTTCCTACAGAATTCCCCATTTTACTGTCTATAGGTTTTGTTCTAGATCTTCTTATTACTGGTTTCCTTTCTGCTCCATGTTTTCCTCAATACCTCCCAAAAAGAACAAAACCCCCTACAAAACCCTCCAGAATCTCACAAACAATGTGAAAACTCTGAAACTTACCAACATTTCATTTTCTAAAAGGTAAAGTATTACCCTTGCCTTCTTTCCAGCAATGATACACATTCATTATTCATAATTAGCATCTGAAAAAGTCAGACCTACCCTGATTCCAGCTTTTGAAGGAAATGAACTGTGCCCCTCCAAGGAAAGAATCCTGCTGAGTGCTTGTCTTTTCTGGGATTTTGTGGCAATAAACTCCATATGCTAAGGTTGTAGTGAAGGACTTTTCAGTCAAGTAGCTACAAGTATGACAAGGTATTCAGTTTTCAGTTTCATGGCTGGGCTTCGCGAACGAAGATTTGGGAAGGGCTC
>VWZG01003071.1:138128-180893 GCA_013396735.1 Grallaria varia
CAGTCACCAGTATTGAGGCCATGCTGCTGAGAACGCAGCTGCGCTGGGCAGGGCACGTCTCCAGGATGGAGGATCACAGCCTCCCTATGACAAGGTATAATAAGGAGAAAATAGGGAATAATGTAAAAGAGAAGATTCACATCTTTTTTAAGGCCAAGAAGAACACTTAAGAGCTGGAGATGACATCTACATCATCTGGAAGGTTTAATTCAAGGCTGGATATTTGCCTGAAGAATAAGGAGTATTTCAAATTAAAATTAGATAAGAAGACTCCTATAGGCTGTGTTAGAACAGAGTAACCTCTTTCAACAACTCATGCAGGAACTATTTCAGTTCCCTAGAACTGCGTCATGACTTTCAGCTTGCTTTGGCTGCTGTCTGGCTAGATGCCAGCACAGAGGAGGAAAGGGAATACATGTTCCTTTTCTTTCACTCCAGCTAGAAATCTGGTTTCGAGGAAATATCTGCTCTGTCTTTCATCAAACTCAGTGTTGGGCCAGTTGATTTGTTAGGGCTGGTGGTATTCCATGCAGTGTTCTAACAACAAGGACTCACTTGACTGCCATGCAGCAAGTGTCCTCTGTGTGCCCTTGCGGGATGGCCAACAGTCAGGTGGCCTTTGCAGAAAACAGTGTTTTCCTTTGCTTACATGGAGGTTTAGGTTCTACTCAGCTTATCTCAGGTAGGTACCCTCTACAAGGTCAGAGTCCATGACACTTCTCATGAACAAGCCATTCACAGCTCTGCAGCAAAGTAAACAAACAGGATCTGGTTATAAACAGCACATTATCTACTCCATTTTCTGAATCATCACAGCCAGCTTGGAATGGGAATCCCATCTGAGCTGGTTGTTTTTGGCAAAACAGATGATTCCTTGTGACCAGAAGTGACTGGTTTTTCCCTTTATTTCCCCACACTCTGTTGAACATAATACAAGATATTTTTCATCCTCCACTGTGGGTAAAGACAACAAACCAAAGGGACTAGGAGCTCTCTCCAGTGGCAGCCCTGCTTGAACAGAGCTCCAAGCAAAGCAGTGTGGAGAAAGGAGAGAAAACCTGTCATTTGGGCAGCTCCCTTTCAGAGCAGCAACAGCAGCAAAGAAGAGGCCAGATAATGGCAACTTGGGGTAGAAGAAGTGGGTAAGAAGCCAAGATGTGGGCTTGAGTGCATCCACTAAGTGTTCAAAAAAGAGGCAGTTTTCAACTGGATCTTTAAATGCACTGCAATCTAGAAAATGTGTGTCAGCAGCAAAGACTCTGGGGAACTCTGGGGATTTTCTTATTTCCTGGAGATTCTGACAAACAGAAAAAACAATAGAGGAAAGAAGAAGAAGAACTGCATACCAGTTTCTGTGCAAAACATGGGAAAACATACTTTGTATCAATGACATATTTTATCGCTTCTGAAATAAGTCAACTTGTGTCAGTCTTGAGTACTTTAAAGCATAAGAAAAGACAGAAAACTCAAAATGAAGGGCTCTTTTGAATGGGAGAATCTAAATGTTTCAAAGAATGTCAATTTTTATCTTCTTACATTTTTCATTAATACACAACAACCACAAAAAAACAGTGTGGCAAAGCCAAAAAAGAAATGTGTAAACTTGCAAAACAATCCCATGTGAAAAAATTTCTCTGGGGGAAAAAAAAAGCATTTCCACAGTTAAACACGTGAAGTAGTTGGGGATAGAATGTTCTAATCCTTCTTTGTGTGTCTGGAAAAGTGGGTGCCAGTACCACTGTTTTTTGACTTCTTGGATCCCACAGAGTGCCACAAGAAGTAATTTACCTGAGAGGATATAAATACCATGAAGGAATTTCTTCAGATTTGAAGCCAGTGCTCTGACATAACACGGACAATACCTTGGAGGTGCTAAAGTACTAGTAAAAGAAGAAGAGATTCAGGCCTGCATGTGGGTTCCTGCGTCAGAGCTGAGCCAAGACTGCTCAGTCGCATCACAGAGAAGCAGGAGATCTGAGTCAGTGAGGGTGGCAGAGGGGAATGAGTACATCAGAGCCTCCCAATTGCACATGATGAACCAGTTGGAATATCGGCACAACTCAGCCTTTCCCTCCAAACACACAGAGGTGCTTTATGCAGCTCTCGCTGTGCAGGGGAGATGGGCTGCTCTCCATTGGATACGAAGGAACAACATGAAAGCCCAGCACAAACATGCCTCTGTCAGAGCCATCACTGCCCACCTCCTCCCCATCACTTACTCATCCCTCCCATGGGTAGGACTGGAGATGAAGTAGCAGTGGAAAGCAATAGACAGGCCTGCCTAAATGGAAATTGAGCAGCTGTTGGAGCCTCAGAGTGACCCTGGAGTAAATAGCTTGTGTCTGTAATGACAGGAGCTTAATAAATGCAAGCTCTCCAGAAACATGGGTATGACAGACACTGGGACCCTTTGTGTTGTGGACATATGGAAACCAATACGTTCAATTAATCCCACGTTTCTGGACCTCGTTGTTGTGTGTGTAGATTAGTTCCAGAGGAGAGACTGGAAAGCCCTGGAGCAACCAATGCTGTCTTTCAAGGAGTACATCCAAGTCTCTTTGAAAATACCCAGTGGGGAATAATTGCTGCAGATATTGTCCTCCAATGCAAGTTGCATTTCATCATGGGCCTGGGATAGTGAAGGAAAGAAATGACTCTTTAGTGCTCAGATTCATGTCCTAAAATCCAAGCCCATGTTTTGGTGCAGTAGGGAACCATCACTGACAGGAGGGAAACATGTCTGACGATGGAAGGAGTTCTAGGAAACACCTAGTGGGGCGAAGATGGCCTGACCAGCACATTGAACTTCTGTAGGAAAGCAACAAGAAGCATCACATAAAAGCCAAACTATAAATTATGCTTTGTGTAATAAATTACACTTTGGTTAGCCCAAAGCATTCAAATCATCACAGAAACTATAACAACAATTTATTTCCCTTTTAAGGTCAAGTTACGCAGCAGCTGGCAAAGCAGAGGCCCTTTTTTGCAGCTCTGTTCCCCAGATACAGTGTCTGTCTTACGAACATTAACATGTTACCTACAAGATAAATTGAAAATCTTGAGGCTGCTCAGCCAGAATGTGCTAATTAGAAACCGAAGGGGCATTTTGCAAGGCATGATTCACTGTGCTTGGACAGTGAGTGGCAGTACGCGTCGGCAGAAGGTATGCAAATTGACAGTGAAAAGGAATTTGCACCCACGATATCTTCCCCCAAGTATTCTCAAATTCAGGAAGGTCAGAAGTGACAGAAATAGAGAGTTCTCTTTCTTATGATACAGCACCAGAAAAAGTGAAGTGTTTCAACACTGCAGTACACTTTCATGAGGCTCAGGTGATCTGCTAATTCAGAGACCACTGAACCAGAGAGGATGTTCTACATCCCAAAGAGAGCAGATTCTCACGGCCTGAAGACAGATGGCTACACTAACCATTTAAGAGAGTGACAAACTAAATGGACTGCCTACGGCAGCTAAGGCACCAAAGGCGGGAGAAATTACAGAGGGATAGGAATGAAAATTAAAATAAGCACACATAGAGAAACAAACTGTTGCCAAGGCCAAACTCAGGAGGTCATCAAGAGTTCTGTTGCTGCTGGAGGAGTCAGCTACAAGAGATATTGGATACTTAGGTACAAGAGACCAGGATGTTAATCAAAGATGTGAAGGTGGGAGTTGGGTGGAAACAAATTTTTCACCTACGGTGACAAAACAGATAGCCACTAGAAGATGGTTATAAAGAAATCCAGGGCATTTGAAGCTAAACCATTCACAACATGACTACTGAAAGGACTTACCTTTGTCTCTTGTACCTAAGAAAATACTGGCACAAAGCACAACAATATCAGTTAAAAATGAAAGAACAATGGAACAATCTATGCAGAATGGAGCACAGGAGGAAACATAGGGAGAAGGTAACAAGAAAGTCTGTGAACACCTGACTTAAATGTTAACTTTGCCTAGGATACCTTCAGGTTGCATTATCTTAAAAAAAATCACTATTTTCTTGACACCAGTAGAACACTTTTGTTATTTTCTCAAGGCATGGTACATAAAGCCCATCCTCTAGCCTTCACAGAGAGAAATTCTATGCACTAGGGTCAAGAATTCCAACAAGATGGAACTCTCAGATGAACTGATTCTTCAAAAAGTACTGAATTCTCAACTTGTAGGAAGTCAATAGAGGATGGCGAGAACATGTCTTTCATTAGGCAGATAACCTTTTTTTTCAGGGACAAGGAAAGACCAAAAATAATGCCCAGCTCCCAGTGAAACCAGCTGGAGCTTTACCATAGACTTCATTGGTGCAAGATTTTCAGTCTGGCCGTTGATCTGGACTTTGCTCCAGGCAGTTCTTCCTGGTCTCCAACCCAAAGGCCTTCCATGCAAACCAGTCCACTAAAATTTTTTTGATCATTGCAGGCAACCAGCAGAAGACCAGTCCATGTAATCTATGGCTTCTTTCCATTGGGGACACATTCATTATCCTGGCTCAGGTACCTGTGAATGTCTTATCTCCACCTTTCTTCAGTGAACCCCAGTGACTGATACCTGTTTCCTGCCCATATCTGTCAAAACTTTCTCTGAACTGACTCTCTAGGGGTATTGGGCCAGGTTAAACCAAGCCCAAGGAAAGAAACTGGTAGAGCTTCCAGGCGCAACATGGTGCCATGACACTTGGGCTGCGGTGGTGTGCTACACTGAGTGGTGTTGGCAGGAGAAGACAGGGAGAACAGTCTTTGCCTTTTCCGGAAAATTCATGCCTCATATACAGGGACACCTCTTGCTGACAGAACAGTTTTTGCAGAGCCAAAATAAAAGCCTCTTCCAGGCTGGGACTCACTCTTTTATCCGCAGTCATCTTGGAACTGCTCTTTTGCTTTCTATAGCCTCACACATCACTGGCAACAAAGAGATAATCAGGAGGAGTATGTCCTCATTTACAGATTGATGGTTCTTCCTCCTTTCTGGTAAAGACCTAACTTGTGGCTGGAGGTCAGCTGGGATGCAAGTAGCTCTTTCAATCCACAATGGGATGGAGCAGCCATTTTAATAAAAGGGAGAAAGAGCTGTTTCCTCTGTGGCTGAAAAAGCTTGTAATTGACCTGGCAGAGCATGGAAACCCTGGTTTGCATGGGAAATGCTCTCTTTTCCCTTACACATGTCCTCCTTTGTAATACTGCTGGAAGCTGCTATGCTGCTGTCTGCAGTATCTAGCTCTAAATTAAGTGCAGCATGGTCTGTTGACACAGTGAGACAGAACGGGACACTTCTGGTAAAGCCCTCAGCAAAGACAGCACAGACAGTGCAGCCAAATCTGGAGGAAAATGAAGCAGGAAAAACAGAGTCCCATTTCCCCACCTCATAGCATGGCCGGAGCAGACCAAGAAATATATGTTTCCAAACCCCACTACCCTTTTTGCTCCACCCTTGACCTGGAAAGTTTGAGTGTCTTCCTAGATCAGGCTCCAAAAATGTCTTATATAGAGCTGCAGATCAATGTGAATATTACCTGCTAAAAGAGGAGCTGTTTGTATGACTTTCATGTCATGATCAACCCTTTGTTGATCTCTTCTCCCATTCGTCCCAAGGGTTGCACAGACACAGATCCAAAAAACCCACATCATATCTCAAGAACTAAGTATTAGACATAGCAAACAGGTGTATACAGAAATAGGAGGATCCAAGGATTCCAGCTGGTCTTGTAGCTATGGTTTTGCTGAAATTCAGCTTCAAGAAAAAGCTTAAGTGAACTGAACTGAGGAAGAGGGAGCATAAATTCCCAGTGTGTATACAGATTGCCTGTTAAAGGTACACTGACTGTATCAATCCAGCATTGGTTGTTCACTCACTCTTCCATGGAGGTGGCCGGTTCAAAGGAGGAGGATCTAAAATGTTTCTTGAATCAGTGTGTTAAAATTCAGTATTCATTAGATCCTCCTTTCCTGAGTCCCTTAGATGAGGGAGAGGCACCACTGCTTTGTTTCCAAATTCTAGTCAGGAATCTAATTTCTACCCATTTCTCCTTTCTCAGTTCTTTTTCTCTGGTGCATTACATCTTCTTCAACTCTTCTCCCATATCCTTTCTCTCTATCTGTCCCCAAACTCTGCTGTTTGCCTGCTGCAAAATAGATGCAAATATTGCCAATTTATGCTTAAGTTTCTTTTCTTCCTCTCTCTTTATAGTATACTGAGTCACAGAAAACAGAGATGAGGGAATCTAACTGCCTCAAGGCAAGATTGCCTTTGCTTAAATGATTTGTCTAACCTGCTATTAAAACCATTCAGAGATGGAGATTTCACAAGCGCCCTAGGCAAATCTATTGCCTAAAAATAGAGTTCTGTTTATCAAATAGTCTGATACTGTAATCTGTGCCAAGAGATTATTTTTCATGCTCTACAGCACCAAGACTGGGACAAACGAAGAGACCAAAGTAACCTTCTACCATCGTTCCGGGGTCAGAAGTTCTTAGAGCACAATCTTCTGAGTTTAGTCACAGCAAGTCTCCTGGGAACTCTGTGGACTGATTTTACGATGCTTGAGCTGGTTCTGATATTCATATGCAAGGACCTGTGGTAAACAAAAAATCAGTATCTTAGTTGCTGAGATTACAGCTCTGAGTTGTGGCTACTTCCCTCCACACACAGACATCTACAACCACACCCACACCTTCCCTGGAAATTATCTTGGGTTTCAGTCCCAGAGGAGCAACTTTGGGACAAGATGAGATAGGCTTTCTGGGAGAAGATTGGCTTTGGTGATGGTTGGGATTACTTTTACCTCAATGCAGGCAACTACAGACATTCCAACGAATGGAGTAAAATTGAAGCATTTTCTGTCTCCAGTGTGACAGTGAACACAGATTTTTCCAGGTTGAACACATTTCTAGTGCCTCTCCCCACATCACACTACTGGTTGAAAGCTCCAGGACTCCATGGATCATGGGTCTTTGACCCTCATAGAAGCGCTGTGTCTTTTAGTTAACACGAAACAAGTCAGGGGTCATTCAAGGAAATGTGTACTCTGGTTCTATGTTCTATGAGGCTATCAATCATCAGATTTAGTGTTCTGGCCTCTTCTACCAAAAGAAGTTAAAACCAGATGTGTATTTTCATAGTAAAGGCAAATTACTTTAGTTCCTATGTGTAGGATCCACACCTTGCTTAGCCCAGGATTGTGCAGCAGGTCTAAAGATCTTCTCAGTTAGTGCCTGGGTAAAACATTCAACATGATAAAATGAGAACAATCCCTGTCATGCTCATAGGTCATAACTGTGGTTCTGGAACAGTAAGTATTGAGTAGTCAATAGAGCTGAGCTGAGAATGAAGAGGAAACCTAGAGTCCTACCTTGCTTTTCTATCCACTCTGTTGCTAGTGAATGTTATAATTTATTTGCTTGCTTTATTCTCCTCTCTCCTGACAGCAACCCCCTTGATCTTCAGACAGAACATCAATGACTAACGAGGTGTGCATGTTCCCCAGGGGAGCACTATTTCTCACTTCTGCCTCTGAGCAGTCTGGAGGTCTACTGAGGACAGAGCAGCAGGAAACCCTTTTGCGCTGAACAGCAGAACCCTAGAGGATGTGAGCCAGTGGTGGCTCTAGACAAGGCATGAACAATGAGATCACAACAAACCCCTAATTTAAATGGTCTTTGTTTTCAATTTCATGTGCTTCAAAAAACTGTATGGCAGTCTGTACTCTTCACGAACATACATCCATTTAAACAGAAGTTCTATGTTTAGTAAAAAATAATGGCCTTTTTTCTATGAGCCGTGCTTTCCTCTTGGGCAAAGTCACTTAACCCACCCTGATGGAGGGACAGGATTTCCTTTGGCTGACTTACTTTATACTTTTTGTCTGTGGAGTGAGTATAGATTTCTAAAATGAAAATGCTGAACACTTTCTTTGCACATAACCAGGCCAAATCTGTTGCTAGAATCAGTGATGGTGGAACCATTGAACTCAGTGGAGTTTCTCCTCTTTACTTCAGCAGTGAGTTAGTCTTTCTTTTTCTATGCACATAGAGGTACAAACTCCAGAGTGGCCTGAATTCACCTGGATTTTCATTGCTCATAAGTGAGCACCCATACAGTGAATTTAGAGGAGTCAGTGTACTTTTCTTTCCAGAATAAATAATTAGGTCCTTTCACCCAAAGGATCAAAGACATTTCAAGAGCTTAATGCTGTCTGTCTAGTAACAATTGTAACAGATTGTTGAATGGTAATTTTTAAGGGAATCACAAATTGAAATTTCCATCCAGGAATTTCCTTTTCCAAATAAACCCAAGATTCACTAGATAAACACTAGAGAATCAAAATTATCATTCTTACAAAGATTATCCAACATTCCAGACCAGATCTTGCCGTCAGTGTTGTTAAATCTTCAACCTCCTGTCCCAACATGAAGTAAGTCAGGTGGGAATATTTATGGCAGCTGCTGAGATAAGGCAAAAAGCATCCAGCTGCAGTTCTGAATGTCTTTTTGCAGCTGCACATGGCAGTGCTGAGACAGCCTTGACATGCTGCTTAGTGTTCCCAAATTAGCTCCCAGCAAAGCGTTTAAGCCTCCAAGCTGAATGATGGTGAGTGTCTCAGTGTTCTAACTTTTGCTTGTCCTGGGAATTGAGGTAAACACGTCTGGCTGCTTGGACTGTGAAAAATATGATTTGCCATTGAAATGCGTCTGTCCTGACTATCTTGAGGCCAACATTTCTAGCTCCGGAGCGATGTGATCCTCCTAAGAGTGTGATTTCAGACATATCCACTTCCCCATGAAAGGGGTACTGAGGATCTGAGCCTCATATAAATAACAGTGCAGTGCCTTATGTCTAATGCTGCTGGAAGAGGCTCTTTGGTATTTGAGAACTTGAATCTCACGAGGAAAATTTGGATGTTTTTCTTGTGTTCAATGCCAATCAAGTTCACATAGACTGAGAGGAATCTCTCACACCTCATGACTGACCATGAAGGGGAAGATTATTGCCTAGGAAAGGGTACTGTGTTAGGCCAATGATGCATGACCAAATTTGATGAATTAATAGGATGAGGAGCAGCTTATTTGGATTTCTCTGGAATATTTTCACTCTGCAGACTAAGGTAGCTGCTTTCCATGATGTTCTAAGCCTGTAAATTCCTTCTGGCCTGAACAATATTTTTTTTATTATTATTTTTAAGCATGTAGACTAAACACAGTCCATACATCTCAGAGCTGACCAAGGAGTTCTTTCCCTTGCATTGGGAAAATAGGGCCCTTTGGATTGTTTATAGCCAGCTCTGTGCTTTGGATGGCTGACTTTTCAGGACCTCTCTTGCTTTGGGTGACACCAGGGAGGCAGTAAGAAGGTCACTGCCCCGCAAACTTGCTCTGCTTTATTCTTAGTGACTTGAATGGGCACCACACATAAACTCTGCTGGGACAGTTAGTCTCTAAGAGGACAAATTCCAGTTTTGCCCTGAGTGGCACAAATCCAGAGTCAGTTTACTGAAATCAGCAGAGTTATTTTGGATCAAGACTGAAAAAGACATAGCCTTAGGACAGAATCTGAGTTGAACAATCCTCAGAAGCTGCAGAGGCTAGATGGTATTTACTGGGGAAGCCAAGGCATACCTGAAGATATTCAGACTTGAGCTGTCTGACCTGACTCGACTGAAAGCTGCTCTAGTTCTCTAGCTCCTCTCTGGCAAGAGACTTACAGTTTCTCTGGCTTATCAGCAAGGACATTGATCAGTTTGCCATCTGTCTCCAAGGACTCTTATAATGACTTTCACAGGGTTCCTGGGATCCTGTCTTTTTCTGGTTACAGTAGCAGGACCAGTACAGGACACCTTGAGTACCACGTGCAGTTTGGGCACCACAATATAAAAAAGTAATTAAGCTTCAACGTGCTCCTGAGGGGAAGTGGAGGGGCAGATACAGATCTTTTCACTCTCGTGACCAGTGACAGGCAATGGAGGAAACGGCATGAAGCTGAATCAGGAGGGGTTTAGGTTGGTTATTAGGAAAAGGTTTTTCACTCAGAGAGTGGTCGAGCACTGGAACAGGCTCCTCAGGGAAGTGGTTGCAGAACCAAGTCTGAGAGAGTTCAAGAAGATTTGGACAATGCTCTCAGGCACATGGTGTGACTCTTGGGGTTTCCTGTACAGGGCCAGGAGTTGGACTCGATAATCCTGGTCGGTCTCTTCCAACTCAGTGTATTTTATGATTCTGTGATTCTGTGATTCTATGTTCAATGACAGATAAATAGAGCCTTAGGTAGAGAGGCAAGGACTGAATATGAATAAAGGGAAGTATGGGTGGTGAAGACAAATGGAAAGAACAAGAGGGAAACCAGTTCCTTCCAAAATGCCTTCAAAAACACAATTTTGCATAATTATAATGCCTCTGCCCCTCAACACCCACCCCTCAAACAGCAACAAACAATGGAGGGAAGGAGTTTAAATTCTGTGATAATGTTCACGATACACATGAATAAGAAATCATGAGTTGAGCTTTACACTGACATTATTGTTTCTTGCCAGGTATTTCTCTGTCTTTTAGTACAACCTCTGTGTTGGATTCAGCAGTGTTTGTTTAAGTTCTTAGGGTATTATCCAAGCTCTGTAGCTAGAAAACTTTACACAGTCATATTAGCTGAAGACAACCTAACTTGGTTTCAAACTCTGACCCTCCTCTTTACAAGGAATGGCCCCAGACTGTTTGAAAAAGTGGGAAGCTAGTAATTAGAAATCCATCATGTTTATGTACATGCATTAAATTCATACTTACATACACCCACACAAAATACATTTAGTTACCTTTGATTAGAAGTTAAACTACAAAACACTGATTTGATCTTGACAACATCAATTCAAGCACTTCTTCTCCAGCACCAATTACTCTGTCCTTTACATTTAGCCCTGGGATTCCAGAAATCCTACATCAGTCTCCAGCTCCATCACAGCTTTACCAGATCACCTCAGAATAACAGTTTAATATACAGGATTTGTTTCCTCGTCTGTGATACTAAATCTCCTAGGAGGTTAGCCAGCATGTTGGGGGTGAAACAGTTGTTCTGTTTTTGTGCTGGTACAAAAGTTTTTGGCGGGTGAAATTTTGCTATGGTCACACCTCATCTGGAAACTTCCAAACAGGGTGAGATTAGCTAAATTCTGAGTTCAGAACTAGATGTCAAAGAGGTTCCTTCTTCTGGTTCATTATTCAAAGATCACTCCTATGTCTTACAGAGCTGTTCTCAGACTTTTCTGAAAACTACATGAAGTGGAAAGTGACACAGCAAAGCTGGCCGAATGACTTCCCTTAAAGGCCCTTTAAAATCTATATTACATGTTACAAACAGTCAGCAAGACAAGACTATAGAAACGTTTTTCAAAAGCTTTTTCTTTCCTCTCTTCTTTACCAGGAGCCCCTTTCTTGCATATTAACCCTCTCTGGCCCAGGAAAGACTGGTCTAGAATCTCCCAGGAAGGAAAAAAATAGGCCCTCTGCATGCAGTGGAGACAGACATCCTTTCTCAGCAGGTACCTGCTTGGTTCCAAATGAAAAAAAAGTATTTTAGATGCCCTTTAAGTAAAATATTTTGAGTGGTTAGAACTAAACTTAAAACATTTTTCAAACGTTATTAAACACAAATAATCAATAAGGATTGCTTTTTAGAAATAATGCTGGCCTTTTTGTTCAAATTTTCAGTGTACAACTAACCAAAATCCTTTACTGAAGTAAACCCCATTCTTTCTCCTGTTCATGTGGTGAAGTTTGGTTCAGATTCTTAAATGACCATTGTAAACCCCTACTTAGGTAAATTAACCTTTTTTATTGTCTAAGTATACTCTTAATGTCTTAGTAAAAATAAGGACTAAAAAAAGACTTTAACGGAAACAGGCTTCATTTGCACCTAAGCATCAGGTCTTAAAATTTTGGCCCAGAGATTCAAAGCAAAATGCTTGCAACTTGATTTCTAGATTTGTATCAAACACAACTGGCACATGTATCAGTACATGTTGTATCTTTATATATCAGGCCAACTTTTGTAGGCGTTCAAATATGAACATTAATGCATATTTGAAGCATGCATCTTAGAAACCTCTCTGTATTCCTGTATTCAAAAACAATTATCTGGAGCTTTTGTAAAAACAAAGAAGTTTTCTCTTTCCCAATTAGGAAAGAAAAATCAGAAAGCATCAAAGACACTAAAGCAAAGGGGTGATTTGTGTCAATTTTGGAAGGTCCAACAGGTAAAGAGTGAATTCCAACCCAGAGATTGATATTCATCCTGTTTCAAAGGTGAACATAGAGTTCACTGAGCTTTGCTTAAAAAAATGTGATTTATTTTTAATAAAAGCCATTCACTCACTGGCCTGTTAGCTTGGCAGCCACTGCTTAATGCTGTCAACTGGAACATGTGAGTTTGCGAATAAACCCGAGTTCCCAGGACCTAGGCTGGCAGAGGCTAAGTACTTTTTGGAGATGCTGCATTTGAGTCCCTGGAGGAGAGAAAATGGTTTTAAAGCTCTTCAGAGCTAGGAGATTCATGGGGTCTCGTTACAGGAGGCTCCCTTATGTCTCCTTTGTGTGTGCCTTCCTGGCTGGGGGAAACAGTATGAGTTGATGAAGCCATGAAGGGAAATGAGAGCAAGTAAATAGTTTTGTTTTTTTCTGGATAGCTGAGGTTGGGATCTAGATGCTAGGATTTTTATGCCAGACTATGAGAGAGAAAGAATAGACCTTAAAAGAGGGAAATGAATTAGGGCTACAAATAACTCTGGGATGACTGGCGTCTTAACCCTGTGGGTGCTGTCATAATTGGAAACATCTAGCTGAACTGTGGGTCCTGCTCTCTGTTTGTGACCACAGGTACTGGAAAATTATTCTGTCACAGTGTGACATTAACATTCATGACATAGATTTTAAGAACATCAGTATTTTGAATGTTATTCTGTCTTGTGTGGTTACCCATCCCCTAAAAACCCAATCAAGATTCACTACCTCATTATGTTAGGGACTCCCTGGAGTCACTGGGTGGAAAGTGATTGGCTCACATTGAGCACAGGACTAATGTGAAACATTGCATTCAATTCAACCACATTGCATTGAACCACTTTTCAGTAAGCTGTGAAATTCTTGCTGGATGCTTCTCGTGAATGAGACTTTGGTCCAACCACAAGAAACTCTCTGAAAAGAGAGACTCTCTCTGCCTCTTTCTAGGTCATCCAGCTAATTGCATTAATTTTCAACTGTAGCTCTGCCTGTAAAGTGGCAGCAAAGACAGGGATTGTTTTTTGCCAGGAAGATTTCCCAGCCTCTCCTTTGGGAGAGCCATCTGGACTCCAGTTCATATTCTCAGTGACATTTTCCTGGGCACCTTACCTATCGCCACTGCTGAGTTTCTGTGGCAATGAAAATCTCTGGCATTACTCTTATAATGTTAACATTAAACCCATCAGTTGTACTTGTGGCAACCCACACATCTTCCTTTCTGATGCTAATTTGGTTTCCTCCCTGGAAATCTAAAGTATCAAAGCTTTGCAGCATTCTTTAGAACAGCCATTCTAAAATAGGGCTGGACACCATTTCTTTCCAACAGCTAATGCTGATGTTCCAAGCCATTCATTATCTCTCTCTCCCCGCCTCCCTCCCTTCCCCTTAGTGGACAAATGGATTCTTTGTAAGAGAATGAAAGAATCCAAATATCATTTGGTGTCGGCTATAAAAATTAAAATCCAGTTGAATCCAGACATTTCTCTTGCTATCACATTCACAGCCTCCCTTCTGCAAGGATGTGTTCTTGAGCTCACTGTGACTATGCCTGTAACCCACAATTACAGCCTCTGAGCTCAGGCCACTCGAGAGAAGTGAAACCAGAAGGGACATTTTGCCTGAAATTCAGTAGCACTGAGGTTGGTGGCTCTGGGCCTTAACGGAATATCTCAAAACCATTTTGGCTATTTAGCGGCAGGAGTTGAGTTTCTGAGGTGTGTGAAAGAATAAAACACTTTCCTATGCAATCCAGCCTCTGAGGCAGGAGGCAGGAGACAGGCTGAATGGTTTGCATCATTGTGCTGTGGGATTTGGTTGGGTTACCCGGAAGGAATTGGCTTCAGAACTGGCCCCATGCTTCTTGCAGAAAGATTTCACCACTAACACTTTGCAGAATTACATCTTCCAATTATTGGCTGGTATTTCCTAGCAGAAGTAATTTGTACTTGTTTTTCCCCCTTTTCAAAAAAGGAAAAACCACCGCCTTTCCAAGGGAACATCAGAGTGCTTAACCAATAAAGCATTTTCTTTCCTTCAGGGGAAAAAAAGCATCCTGCTATTTCTTATAGATTTTACATGCATTGCAACACCCTTTTAACTTTTCCAGGCTTAGATTACAGTGCCTGCGGTCCTGGCATTAAAGTTGATTTGCACCCCAGAGTAAAGTAAAACACTGTCAAACTAAGAGCTTGAAGGCCTTGACTTCATGGAGGTTAATGGAGTGCATCATGTTAATGTCAGCTCAAGGATGGCTCAAGGGAAAATGGAATAACGGTAAAACTAAGCAAATTACAGGAAAAGTGACACTTGGTAGTTTGTGAGGATTATTCTTGGGACCAATATCAAAATGTGCCCTTTGCCATATCTGCCATGCATTCCTTCAGTTTGTTCTGAGATGGCTAACTCTGTATTCTGCCATAACGGAATGGAGATGTAGAGATGGACATTAGGCCTCCATATAAATGTTCCACTCAAATACCTATAGTAATTGCAGTTCTGAGAGTTCATTGAGGACTTCATATGGTCAATAAGAAGACTTTCTGAGAAAGGTTCTGTCGTGGACCCTTCAGTTCGTCATCTTATTTAGTATTTGTTTCTTGTGTGAACAAGACCATGTCCTTGTCTCCTGACTTTTGCACCACCTTTTCTAGTTCTTCACTTCAGAACAGAGTCTGAGAGCCTCTGCTGGCCAAAAAGTGAGTCTTTATTAGTCCCTTACCTTCTATAACATGTGCAGTCACCTTGCAACTGAGGAAATGAGGTCACTGGAGAGTGGTATCTCCAGATTTAGTGAAAATTACCGTATGAGTTGAAGAAGAGGGAGAAGGGAAAGATTTGAAGACATTGTGACCACAGGACCTTCTTCAAACATGGCGTTTCCATGCAAGTAGTTTGGCTGTTTCAACTGCCAGGCCATAGACAGGCTACAGTCCTTAGACAGACATACGTATTCTGCCAAATGCAGACTCTAAAGTGTAAAAAGCAGAGTAGCTTTCTCCTTGTTTATGCCATGTCCTATCCCTCACTTTTTCCTCCATCTGTCCCTATAGCTTTGACATCACTTTACACTGATGCCCTTTCTTAAGTTGTGAGGTGACTGACAGCAGAAGGCTGAGAAATGCCTATTTTGATAAAAACTTCAAAACTCACGGAGCAGTCTAAGGGTTAGCAATACTGGCTACCCTCTTCCTCCTCAGATTCCCTAAAAGTTGTCCTAAGAAATTACTAGGTGATTCAGATATTTTACCTTTTTTTTTGGCACCTTTGCTGCTTAAATGGGCTTGAAAACAGAGTCTAAGGAGGTTTCTATGTCTCTATGTTCTTCCAGTATATTTATCTTTTATTTTTCATGGGCAAGTTTGTAAATGACGAGTTCATTTCAGTATGTAAGTCAACTGATTCTAGCGCATCCATGCTGTACCTGAGCTTTTATCTCTAAAGTTCTTGTGGTCTTCCGCAGTTTGTTAAAACCTTGCCATCCAATGGGACTAAAGTCTGTCCCACATTGCCTTGTCCCTATTATTTCTTTAGCAAGGACGTTGAATGGATGATCTGGGCATTGGCATGTCTGGGTCTTTAAGCACTCCCCACATTACACTCTTTTGACATACTTAACATGAGCAGGAAGGTTGTAAAAGTATAAGGTAAAGTCATGGCACGGCTTCGCGAACAAAGATGTGGGAAGGGCGCTACCCACGCTTGCTCCAGGCGCGCTGATGGCTAAAAAGGCCGATGTGAGATAGGCAAGTCCGGTTGCAAAAGGGACAGTGGAAAGTCTCCATAGGCAGTGTTGGTGAGGCACGATTCTTTCTGTGCTGTCTTTTTTCCTCCAGACTGATTCTGCGTGCGTTCTCAAAGGAATCAGCAACGTTATGGACGGTAAGTGGGTGAATCCTTCGAGCCTGAGCAGTAGATGTTTTAGGTGAGGCGCAGTGTGCGAGGAACTGGCCCCACCCTTTAGTCCTAAGGTTCATCTGCCAGGCCCTAGCAAGCTTGGACGGTGGCAGTGAAGTCCTCAGGATGTAGGTTTAGTTAGAGTATCCTTCTCTTAGATGGATGGCCTTACAGGGCTAAGCGAGCTCCATCTGCCCGGATTTGGAGTTAGAGTTGTCCTTCTCCTAGGATGGTTGCCGGGAGGCTGGTAAGTCCATCCTGCCCATGGACACACTTTGTCTGACCCTTCAGCTGAGACCTGACTAGCATGGGAGACCCTACCGAGGCATAACCACTGCCAGCATAGCTCACAACCTCGTAAGGGCACACAAGCTTCTCCCCCGCGACAAGGGGGTGTCCATGGAGAAGATAAGGTAAAGTATTAAGTAGTATAAGGAAGGCGAGTGTCAAGAATTTCTGACAAAGCCCCAGCAGATGGTGGGAGCCAGATTGCTCTAGATGCAACAAGATGATTGTGAGTGTATTTTCCTCCTAATTTTCACTTTATAGTGAGCACGTTGGATTTATCTGGGGCCAATCTCTTGTAGATGAGTCATATATATGTGGTTTTGCTCAGTTTTACTTTGATTCACTTCTTTTCTGTTTGTTCCTCATTAAATATTCTGTCAAATGACATTCAGTCCTGTATTTATCCAATCTTATGAGTTTTGGCATTATTTTACATGGTGAAAGGATGAAACCTATTTCAGGCTGTAGACTAGTGAATTTAGAAAGAGAACTTACAAAGAATGAATTTAAAATTAATCATGTGGCCAAGTTGCCCAATCAGAAGAGATACAATCCCAATAACAAAATTGCCCATGCATAGAGAAAGGATGGATGATTTCACAGTTGGACTCACATAATATGTACATTTGAAAGCAAAAAATGAAATGCAAGTCATTCAAGAAACAACCTGCTACGAATCATTGCCAAAGAAATGTATTTGCAACAAGGAGTCTCAAATAGCAAAATTCTTGCATGAAGCAGTGTGTTTCAGGTTCAAGTCATACGTAGGACCAAGGCTTCTGAATGGACCTTTAATGTAAAATGCAGATAAAAGCCTCCCATACCTTTATATTTCTAGTTTGGGCAAGACATGGGTATTGAGTCCCTCCTTTGCCTGATCTGTCTAGTGACTTTTTTGGAATATATGTCCTTTCTGTCTCTTGGGGAATGTCTGGGCAAAAGTGACCAATGCAGTACAAGCAGTGCAAGAAGAATGACTAAAATCCTGTACATAACTCTGAACACATAATCAAGGCTAAGTCACAGAACTGGCTTGCCAAACGGGCATGAATGAAAACCAACTTCTCTTCCTGCTGGCGGCAAGCTTGGAGGAAAGATGATCTGTTTAAGTCTGGTCTCTTTCCTTGGGCTGTCCCTTGTTCAAAATTAAAATTAAAATGCACCAGTGTGCCAATGTGTTTACTGAAAAGCCCTGCATGGCGCAAGCACTGTGCAGTCCAGGTGACAATCTGCCAGAGAGTCTGTATGGAAAGCCACAGCAGAGTTTTCCAACACCATACACTGCTTGCATGCTCTTCTTCTAGAGTATCTGTGCCTCTGCAATCTATTGTGCTTCAGTAATGATGGCCCCATAGACCTGAAAATTTCTAGTTTAGATTTAAATCAAACACATTTCTCCCAAGAGAGCAAAATGTAGAGCAATTTACAACTAGTTTCTCCTTTCCCATTCCTTTTTATGGAGGCAATCTGTTTGGCAAGGGCAACATAGTTCAGCTTGAAGGAAGGACGGGCTAGAGGCTGAGTTTTATTTCAGGTCCATTTCTAAAATCTGATGGTCACTGTGAAGTCCAGAATGCTTGCTGGTTTTTGTTGTTGTCGGTTTGGTTTGGTTTGGTTTTACTTTTTTTGCACTGGGAGAATGTAACGGGTTTTTTTGTCCCCAGTAGCTTAGAGAACTTTTCTGGGGATGAGAGAGCACTGGGGTGAAATGTGGAAGATTTAATGGCAAGTTACCCAGGCTTTCTTTGTTAGGGATATGTGATATATTTGCATATCTACAGAATATTTGCTACACTCTTCCATGAGGCCTTGAAGCCAGGCTTTTGAATGCTGAGTAAATCTTTATTCCTTTTACACGCCCAGTTTAATTTGTTCCATCAGCACTGGCTACATAAAGACATAAATCTTCCCATGGAACAGCACAAAACAACCGGCACCAATTTGTAATTTCTAATGATTGAGCTGCAACTGCCAGGTAGCCACAAGTTAGTGTACTTCATCTTTCCCTTAGGTTTCATATGATAAAATGAATAATTGAGGTAATCAATTTGGAAAAAAAAAAATCTGTTTTGCTCAGAGCAGAATTTGGAGAGAAGAATCTACTCATTAGAGACAACAACATCCTGGTTAGTTAAGAGGATTTGATTGAAACAGAAAGAAAAAGAGGTCATGAAGTTCATGGGGAAAGCAAACATGTTGAATGTTCACCCACCTCTTTAGAGGTGCTGAATCATTTGTCACTGGAGATCTGCAGAAAGACAAGGTCTCTCCTGAGGTTTCAGCTTCACTGACTGGGTAGTGCGACAGAAAATCATGGGAATCATCAAGCGTGATCCTTTCTAGCCCCAGCATTCAAACTTGGCATAGAGCTATTTTCAGCAACCATGAACATTTGCTTTAGCAGAGAGTAAGATCTGAAGAATTTAGGATGTTCAAGGGAAGAAATGTTTCTAAAATAAGCATCTTAGAAAAAGTGCTCTTGAAGTAGTTTGGATTATCTTCTTCCCTCTCCTATTTCATATCTTTCTCTAAGAAAACACACTGGAGGGAATAAACCAGTATTGGGACTGGCTTCTTCATGGTTTTCAGACAATGGTTGTGGGTAACCACTAGCTTGAAAGAGTGGAACGCATAGATAACATGCTGAGACACTAATCCAGGTCGGACATGAGAGCATAGTCAGATATTCCTCTTCCCAGCAGGCACAACAAGCTGAAGCCAACCCTGAATTAGACTTGGGTCTTTAATTACTCCAGTAAAAGTGCATGTTAGTGAGGGAAGAGATGGGGCGGGGGGAGTGGGCACGAACCTCATGCATCAGGCAAATCCCACTACCTTTGAACGTACGTTGCTATCTGCCATGTGAACTGAAGGAGTGACTGGCAGAGGTAGTATGTTGTTATTATACAAGAACAGATGGTTTAGGGAGATGTGATACATACATGTCTCTGATAGCCAGAAAAAATATACGGATATTCAAAATCCTGGCTCCTCTTCCCAATTCTGGGAGGAAATGTGGCCTAAGCCAGTACACCCAACACAATCAATCACTTAGATTTAGTGTGCAATCTTTCTAAAAGGCATATTGTCATAAAAGAGATCTTAACTTTGTATCCATCTTCTAGAAAACCTTTCCACAAATTTATATTTAAAATGTATAAATGATCTCTATCTGTCTCCGCAGGCAGTGATATTGGGCTGACTTAAATGGAAAACTGAAAAAATGAGAAGCTGGGACTAACAACCATGACCTTCCACGAGATTGGCAGCACATAGCACTTTTCTATAGCTCAAAGAACAAATGCTGTGACCACCGATACGGCTGGTTTTTTGCAGTTATGCCTTCTCTTTAGGATTTCAACTCATCTGCCTGCCATGTAAAGTTTATAACACAGACTGGCACTTTTCAGAAGTGCTGAGATTTTGGTGTCTGGATCACATTCAACTCTTACAAGCTCTAAGGACCACATGCAGATTGCCATGTCCATGGGTTTAAACCCAACATAACAGCACCTCTTTCTTTCCCAGTTCATTCCCTCTCAGGTTTCCTCCTGAACGCCTTAAGATTTTAGAATGTTTCAAGAAAAACAGTTAGGGGAAAAATGTCTGGTTTAGAAGACTAATTTATTTTCCTCCATTTCCTTTTTCATAAATGGCCAGACTGTTAACACATTAATTACCAAAAAAAGAAAAAAAAAAGGGCCCCCCCCCCAAAAGTCAGCCTGAGGCAGAGCATGAACATGGAAAATTTCAGTCCAAATGATTAAAATTTGACAAAGCTATAAATCCATGAAAAGAAGAGCTTACACTGGAGAGTGGTAAGACAAGTTTAATTCCCATAATGTTATTCTCAATGTTAATTACATAATGCATTAATAAATGGGTAGGGGTTGTTATTCACAGAGGTGGATTTGGCTTACTGCCCCTTAGGAATTCAGTCTCTCATAGCAGCTGCTGAAAAGAAATGCTATCTGCTGGGCAGACACTGCTGTGTTGTTTGGAACTTCCAGAAAGGAGTAAGATCTCATGTAAGGTTATGAACCCCTTTTCACCTTATCCTATGCATCATCAATCTTTAAACATGATGTTCCCGTTCACATTCAGGCGAATACCATACTACCATAAAAGTATCTTGAAAAATCTAATGAAATCCTGAGACCAGTTATAAAAGTAGTGAATAGAGAAGATGTTCCACTGTAATAAGCTCAAATGAGAGATAATGATCTAAATATCTCCACATTTTAGGAAAATGTGCACCTGGAATCTACCCAGGGCTTTCACAATGGGCTGAACCAGCTCCTTCAGACTCTGGGAAAGTTCAGACCCACATTCCCAGTCTCTGGCTCGGAACCATCTCAGCTTTGATCTTGTGCATATTTCACCACGTTGCACACCACTGCTTTCCTATTGTGGCTCAGGTGAATTGCGTCATTTAGGAAAAGTGCTACAGAAGGTGTGGGGGGAAAAAAGGTATGTTGGGAGCATTTGTGGTCCCCACTCATCACACAAAGACACATAAATTAAGAAAAAAATATGAAAAAAAAGAAAAGAGAGAGCGAAGTAAGAGCTGGCACATGATACCATGTGAGACATTTTCTATACGATGCCTTATTGCAAGTGCTGCCATCATAAGAGTTACTGATTCTCACTGAGAAGTTTGGGGCTTTAAGAAGGGATTTTTCCCATGAAATTTTGTGGTTTGTGTTATGCAGGAAGTAAGACCCTATGAGTTTTAAGGATCACTGAAAGCTTTAAAGGCATTTCAGCATGTTCACAAGACACACTCATAGGAGTTTCACTGAGCAGGCAACTACAACTTACATCCCAGCAGATGGATACTTTCCATTGGCTTCACATTTCCTAGGGCAAAAATCAAGACTTGGGCTCCTGGTTCCTGCCTCAGACTGGAACCAGTCTGAGTCTGTGATGATGTTTCTAACAACATATTCACTTGGTTTTCTCCATGAGCTCAGCCAGAATTCTACTGATTTGGAAAAATGAGGCAGAGCAAATGGCCCAGCTTGGGAGTGTTTGCTAAGGGCTGATACAACACAGAGAGAGGAGTTTACTTGCCTGAAGGAGCACTGGCACCATAAGGAGTCTTTGAGCAAATTTGCCTCCTAACTGTTCAGGGTGCCTTCTATCTCTTCAGGGCACCAGAACTATGTTTCACAGGGTTCTAGGCACAGCTTCTGCATTGCCCAGTTAACCTGGGCTTAATCCCACCATAAAAAAAAATGAAAAGAAAGAAACCTCTTGAATCCATCACATTCTTTAACTCAAGTGGCTCTTAGTTCCAGCTGCCCAGCATACAATGTCAATGAAGAAATGCTTTGTGTCAATGTTTTCAACAGACACCAGAAGAGATGGAAACTTCATTGGTGAGCACTGAACAAACGAAACAGCTCTATCTGACCCACGCCTCTGCTCCTGAAAATGCTTACTAATCTCTAAGGAGCTTGTGGAGCTATGAAGGGAAGTGCCACAGAGAGCAGGAGACCTCCTCTTCCTCGCTTCATTCTCCTTAATCCCTTCCTAGACATTCTCCTTAATCCCTTCCTTGAGCAGCAACCGAGGGCAGTACACTCCCTGAGCTGAGATTTCAGAGGAAGGTAGTCCTTCATCCGTAGTACAACCTGACTTTAATGACTCCTTGGTTAAAAAGCAACAGGAGTTTCTTAGTGGTAAACAGTATTAATCACCATTTCCCATCGGTACAGACTATTATGAAGCGATTAAAGACTGTTTACAAGGAAGGAGGGAGGGTGTCATGGGGGTGGTATTTGCTTTGGCAACCATTCCTTTCCCAAAATCCCTGGGAACCATATTGCTGGTTTAATTACATGGAAATCTCTGAGGTCAAAGGGCTGAGAAAAAGTATAATTTCTTTCTCACTTCCTTGTGCCACAAACTCCTTTCTCTGCCTTCGTCAGCCAGTGTCAGAGAGCGACGCTGCCTGCAAAGAGCCTTAACCTTCCCTAAGAAGGTGGTTGCTGTCTACTGAGGGGGACCCTGTGGCCTGTGAGGAGGTTTTGGAATGTGGGTGGCCATTTGGTTTACCCAAGTCCATTTAATTCTTCTGGCTTTGGGCACAGTCTTGTGTTGCTGCCATCACTTCTCTGTTCCTCAATACAAACATTTTCAGGCAGTTTCTCTGTAGAATAAAATGCCTACAAACAATGTAAGTAGGTTTCCTCATGCTTGGCAAAGTTCCAACAGCGAACCCATGGCCTACTCATATTCCAGGAACTTTCCTTAAATAAAACTAATTTTTGCTGAGGTGGACTTCTATTATCAAGCTAAAAGTATAGGGATCAGAGCAAATTACTGATAAGAAATAAATGGAGCCAAGGTGATTATTAATCCACTCTACAAGTCTTAAGAATTTTCTGGTTGCTGCAATACTGAATGAAATTGATTTCCCACCCTTCCGAGACCAAAATACATTTCCTTGCTGTAAATATCACAGCTCTATAGGTATTCCAAAAAGAATAAAAAAAAAAGAGGCACAAAATTTCATTTTTTCTTTTTCAAATATGAAATACAACAGTTTGGTATTTGTGGTGATATTTGCCACTTTTACGGGGGTTTGGCAGTAGTGGTACTTATCAGTGCTTGTGAGCTACTTGGTATAATCAAGACTCTGTATGAAGACTACCCACTGTGGCACTAGGATATATTCAGAGGTAGAAACCATTCACTGGGCAGAAGAAGTTGTCTCAGTAGGCATGCTGGGGAAAAGAAAGGGAAAAGAGAGACAAAAACGCTCTTTTAATCTCACAGAAGGACAAACAAGACAGGGATGGCCTATAAGATGTCTGGAACAGAGTTTAAATACCACAGTTTAAAACCAGTAAAATTTGGAAAAGGCACGATCCGTACACACACTCTTCCTCTGGGATCTCCAGCCAACAAGCAGGAGCTGAAGATAGTCAGCACATTGCAGGGTTTAGCTCAGACTCTTCTAGCAAAGCAAAATGGATTGAAACTGAGATTTGTAATACGTGAAAAGTGCTGAGAAATATGCAGTGCTGTGCTAATTCCAGGTCTCGCAGAGAGCACCTTGTTTGCAGAGGAAAAAATGTGATTGTGAATAGGAGCAATATGCAACATCAGGAAGAATTAACTGCAGGGGGAGGATTTAATGGCTTTTTAAAGTTTCCATCACTCAGGCATAGGGAGGGGCTTTTTTAACATAAACCAGTGACAAATTGCTGCAGAGAACAGAGCCAAAGGAATGGCTCTGTTTTAACATCAGGAGTTAATCGACCCAGCATAATCACACACTTTGGTTATATTTATCTAATATAATTCACTGAGAAAAATTCTTGAGTCAAAATAGCAGATTTCCAGAGTCAGTCAGGGAGCCTGTTAAATAAATACCCTGTTTAGAGGGGAAATATATCAAAAGGAAGTTTCACTTTTCTCAAGCGAAAGGTCTAAGCCTTGGCATTTTTCTCTCTGCTGTTCAATTCCACAAACATCTGAATCAAGGCAGTCTGCTTGCTACTGAAAACTCCCAATGGAACCAGAAACTGAGGGAATACCCCAAAAAGAAAATACTGGATGTTCAGGCAAGGCACTGCACAAAAATTGCCCCTCACATGGCCACCTTCTGAATTTCTGCTCTGGGGGAAATTTTAATGCCAAATTGCTGACTTTAGCACTTGTCTTTGCTCCAGCTAGGCCAAACTAGGGGTATGAAAAACTTTAAGAGATAAAATGGCTTAGTTAAGAAATAGTGTCCTTTAGACGTTATTCTGGAATGGTAAGTTTATGTGCCCAAAAGATCAGCTCTCTTCATTTCTGCATGTGAGGCAAACGAGCTGTTTCAGAGGAAACCTGACCAGATCCTGGCAGAACTATTGGAGGGGCTCTAAGAAACTTGGTGTGATAACTTACACGCTCTCTCAGGCACCTGAGCTAGCATGAATATCTTATATGCACCCGATGCATATGTCAGCTTCAAGTCTCATTTCAATCAGGCAAGTCTTTAGATAAATTTATCTTCAAGAACTACAACCAAAAGATGCAGAAAAAAGCAAAAAATCTCGGTATATTGTTAATTTAAGAGAGCACTATTTATTCTGAGAGCATTTTGGTGGTTAGTTGCTTTCCACTACTTGGTCCACTGAAGTGGGCTCATCAAGATTGTTATTTCATCAGACCCTGTCTGAAAGGGCACATCCAAAGATGCGAACACTCCATGTGGCTTCTCTTTCTTTTGCTCCTTTGGTAAACCTCAGCTTATGACCAATTCAAAGACTTCTTGGAGTGGTTTAGGGTCATGTATCTTCAGCTTGGCCATTCTTGTGTTTTTATGAATGAGAAGTTCTTCTTGAAGATGGCAGAGAGGGAAAGCACCTCTGATTTCTGTTCTAGGGCTATATTCAAGGAGTATTTGAAGTTGAGATGTTTTTACAATGGTACTAATTGAAAGAGTCTCTGAAACATGTATCTTCCACCTTGAGCTCAAGGAACTGCCTAAAATTTGGACTATTTTTCTCTGCTGGTAATGAATACAGTCACTCACACAGAACCTTTTCTAGGAGCAATGCAATTGTAAGCTGAGCAGATGATTGTTTCCAATGGTAGCTTGGATTTTGCATGCAATGGAATAACAGAGGGAAAGGAATTTTGGAGAGATTAGAAATGAGGTATTGCAAGAGGCTTTGAATGAAGACAAATGGAGTGGGGAAGAGCGTTATCTGGGAGACTGACAAGGATGCCAGAGGGGAACGGAAAACAGAGAGCTGGCCAAATCAAGTAACAAAGAGAGTGTGTGACTGATGATCCAAGGACTTTGTTGAGGCAGCCAAGGTCAGGGAGACCTGGAACAAAGGGACCCAGGGAAGACCCCTCCAAAGTGCTGACAAGGAGGGACAGAGGTCAGTAAATGGAGACATTGCTGGGAGCCTTGCCTAGGACCTTGCAGTGAGGATCCAGATGATGCCTAGGTTATCTGAAGAGATGGAAGAAAACTGTTCTGAGGGGGAAACTGTGAAAGAGGTTTCTTGAAAAAAACAGGAAAAGATTTCTTGAAATAAAAGGGAAACAAATGGCTTTGTCAGAAGGGCCCTTTGAAAAACTTGCATAGAAAACTTGCATAGAAATACCTGTAATGAATTTTTTCTCTCTCCTAGACTCCTATAAAGTGCATTCTGCCTAGGAAGATCTCTGCAAACCAGACATATCTCTTTATTTTCACACATTCTGTGGTTCTGTTCCCTGACACATGGCTGAAGCAAAGAGTAGAGGACAGGGCTTATCCCTCAGCCTCAGGGGGGTATCAGTCACTCTGCCTGGCCCAGCTTGGTGCCAATGGCAAATGAACACAACACACTGATCTGTGCTTGAAGGGGCTGTTGGATTTGACAGTAATCTCTTTTTATTTAAAGTTCTTTACACTGCAGTGGAGGTAAGTGCATTTTGTCAAAACTAAGAAACACTCTGCAGATTGGAGAAAAAACTGGATCATCTTGAAACAGGCAACCTTTATTTTTCCAAAACCTCCAGAGATCCTGAAGCATTTTCCTGGGCCCTTTCCCAGCATTCTTCTAATTGTTAATCCCATTCCCCTACTTGGATATTGCTGGGCTGCTGCCTCTTCCTAATGTCCACATTTCTAGAGAAAGACTCGGGGATTTTGTAAAATTCTTGCAACAACTAAGCCAAAGAAATACCTTCATATCTCTTGCAATAAGGTCTGTCCATCATCTTCATCAATACACATTTTCTTTGGTAAAAAATTGACATTTTCTCCTCCCCTCCTCTCACTTATCTCAATGGATTTATTGTTATCAAGGGACTGAAATACATCTTTTAACCTCTGCTTCATTCTGCATTTGCTGTGATGCTGCTTGAGGCCTTGTTGCATCCATAAACATATGAGAGTCACAGAGCCTTGACCCAGACTAGGTCTATTGCCCTTTTTGTGTTTATGGTGGAGATCTATGTGGTGTGCTAAGAGTTACCTAGAGAGAGCTCTTCTGGTTGACACAGCCTCCTCTCTCAGTAAATGCTGCAAAGCGTTAAATACATCATAAACCCTGTGGGGAAGGAGAAGAGAAGAGAGGAGTAGCCAAGCTGTTTCTTGTGCAGCAGTGCCAAACTGGTTATTTATAGCATCCTGGACCAGCATCTGCCATTTTCCCTTTTCTCACTCCCTGTGAGGTGAGAGGCATTTTCACTTTTCCCTGTTCCCTCTCTCACAATTTTGGCAGCTCCTCTCCTTGAACTTGACCAAACACAGCCAACCTCAACACAGCTGTTTGATAAACAGAAACAGGGGCAGCAGGCCACGCTTTGAAGAGGCTTTTGCAGAGCAATAACTGAAGGTTTGAATAATGGTGCACAGTTGGCTGAAGGCTCATCTCATTTGGAAGGACATCAGGCACAAGCAAGAGTTCGTCAACTAATTAACAAAAATGGAGAGGAGAAAGATGCCAAGACAAACAGGGGGTTTTGAAATGGTGCTCACTTTGTGGCCTCCCTTTCAAACACACAGTTATACACACGCATACATACTAAAGGAATCGCCTCATACATGTGTGTTTAAGCTTAGCTTAGTCTCATGCTGAGACCTTGGAGGAAGCTCTTGACAGATCCATGCAGAAGAGAAAATATGATACAGGTGAGAAAAATTGCCTCTTTACCCAGAAATGCGAACATTTCACCCACCTTTTTTCTTCCACATTTTGCCTCCCTGCGTATGACTTACAGGTAAAAATTGGTGTAATGGTATTAAAGAAAATAAAATTAGTAAACATTCAAAGTTGTGGGAAAGTGAAAACAGTAGACACACTACCTACTGTTCTTTGCAAACCCCCTGGAAATACAAAACACTGCCAAGAAATGTGCCAACCTAACTGTGCATGCACAAGGACCCATCCTGTTATGTGGCAAGTGTTCTAGAAAAGGAAATTCCTTCCAATGGGATGGGCAGAGGAAAGTATTGTTACATTTTTCAAATACGTTCCTTTCCTTACCCAGGCTTTTAAGCTATTAGGATTGCATCAGGAAGTGAAAAAGGTTTAAAAGGAAAGGCTGGTGCTCTCAGAATGGGTCAATACCCACATTCTAGACATCTGGGACATCTAACACAGAGCTCAGTTCTAATTTGCTAAGTTGGCCTTTTGTGTTACAGTCAACCTTGGACATCTGGTAGTAAAGGAGTTTCATCCTTGCTTATTTAGACATCACCCTTTAGAGGGGAAAAATATGAAACCCAAAGCTTGTGTTAAGACGTAGCACCCTAATGAATGCTTGTTCCTGTTCTTGTACATTACCCAGTCATGTTTTCAGTAACTCTGGAAGTAGATTTCCATTGTCCCTTTATAGCATTTCCCACTGATCTGGGAAGTCCAACACCAGAAGAATTGTCAGACTGTTTTTTTGCTTTTCCACCTGTAATTTTTCAGTGGAGGGGAGGAATGAAATAATGAAGGACCATTCCATGACTATATTTTTTCCTCAGCTTCTAGCACAGACCGGACTTTGAGGTTTCACAGGCATCTAGAATAATTGCCTTCTGCAAACTCAACAAGGGACTAATTTTGCACAAGGTGTTTCTGAAAGCTTGCAAATAGTCTCTAGATTTCAGCGTCAGTGAGTGCTTCTGACAACAGGTTAACAGGAGTGTCAGGGAGAAGGATTGTCCTTCTTCCACAGGCTGACACAGTATGGTCATTTGCAGCCCTGGCTTTCCACTGACACCGACCTGGCCTGGAGTTCTGGCTCCACCACCTGATCAGCCCCAGCCCCACTGAAAGCATTTGTTTTTGCTCTCACACTGGGTCATGCCAGGTCTGCAGGACTCTGTCCATAATGCAAACACTTTGCTTAGGACCCAGGCTCCCTCTGTACTGGGTTAAGTGCTTCCCATATTGAGGCAGCACAAGAAACATGTTAGTGCACAGCAGGGCCTGGGAGCAGACTCTGCATGGATGAGAGCTTTTTGGCTGGGCTTTCATTTGCTCCAAGCAGTGACATTTAAAGGTGTGATCGGACCTTGAAATTGTTGAGGACCCAATGGGATTATGGGAGACTTTCTCTGGCACCATTTGAACTGGCAGGGGAAATGTAGTATCCACCATCTGCACCAGTGGCATGGTGCCAGGAAAGGGTTTTTTTGGGTGGTACTCAAGAGAAAGACGAAGTTTTACCCCCTTCTAGGCCTCACCATTGGACGTGGACACAGGCTGTGCTGACAGAAGGCAGCTTTTACTGGCACAACAGGTCGTGCAGCTCAGGCCTAACACTGGCAGAAAAGATCCAAAATAGTGCCAGCAGCAAAGGTGTTTTTTCGGACAGTCATCTCAAAGGAAGAGGACTGGAGACTAGTAATTTGCTGAGCAGCCCTCAGATGCTAATCACTTTCAGATCCTCTGGGTATGAACTGGATTTAGCCTGGCAGTTTCTGAAGTAAAGCGCTCCAAAATCCATCACTTCCCCTCTTCACAGTCCCACCCATAAAGGTCAGCTTGACATGCAGCCCCACATGAGGGACTGAGCTCATGACATGCAAGAAGGGGCTGCCATTTCAAAGTCATGACAAGTCTGACAGTTCATGTTCTTGGATTGGCTCTTCGAATTTGACAATAGACTAGCGAAAAAGGTTATCTGGGTCCTTTCCCTCTTTTGAGGATTTATCCTGGGGACAAGTTTCTTCACCCATAAAATTCTTGTCTGTGAAAACAAGCAAAAGTGAAGCGTAATTTCTCTTTTCTATGTTCTTAAACCATCACTCACTGTAGTGTGGCAAATGTCTTTTCAGGGATTTGAAAAACTATTGGTGTTGTTTTTGGAACTGCTTTTATAAGCAGCATTCCCCTCCGGAGCAGGTGCCATACAGTGCAGAATTCTCAAGGTGTTTTCTTCTTTCTCTTGGCACAAGGAAAATTTCACTCCAGGCACCTACAGAGGTCTTGATCTGCTTTCTTTGCAGTGCATAAAATAACAATCCTTTTCAATTTTGTTTTTAAGGTGTGCAAGACCTACTTCAAGATCCAGTTCCACTGCTGAACCAGAGGGAATTACAATAAATAAACAAAGCAGTTGGGAAATTTGGCTGAAGGGAGGGAATTCATGAGCTAAAACATTGGATAGAGCTCCTATCACTTCTGAAATGTGCTGGCCTTTAAGTCCTCTCTGCAGGGAAGCCAAGGTAGACACCTGGAGTACACTTCTCTAGAAAGGTATTTTAGAGAACCTACAGGTAACTGTCAGCCATGGAGGACAAGTGCAAAAACCCTCGCCCGTCCATAAGTCATGAGGGGGATATGTGGTATTCAGCGCTGCCAAAGGCCAGCCTAAGTGTTCTCTGTTTATGTACACAGGCAAATAGATATCGGAGTCATAACGCCATGAAAATGTCATGAAGAGACTCAGTTCTATCTCCATATGTGATCTAGGAGCTGCCTTTCACCCTTGAAATGTTTTGAAACTGACAGGCTGCAGCTTCTGCAAAGTCACAAGGATTGACAAACATAGCTTAAATTACCTGTATTTGTGTCCCTTGCAATGACTGAGGTGGATGCCCTGGACAGAAATTCTAACATTGAATTTTCCTGCTTATGGGCAGCTCAGAAACCTACTGAGAAACACAGCAGGGACACATTATCTTCTTCTGTCCCAGTGGTATGACAGGGTCATCTGAAGAGGATAGGCTATAAAATGCTGTGGTAGGTAAGGGACACCAAAACTTATGTCAACCACTGTTCCTGGAGCCTTAAGATCCAGGATGAAATTCTTTGGCATTTCTCTGCCTCCATGGAGGTTATCTAAAAATGCCAGGTGGTAAAGTAACCATCTGTAGAGGACTGGAAGCATTTGCTGAATGCTGACTCATGGCTTCAGTCCCCTGTTGACAAACACATAACTCCGATTCCCACAGTGTAAGATGAAAGGAGCAGAGGGATTTACACTGTGGCTACTTTGACTGAGTCAACTAAATAATCTAGTACATCTGTGTCTTCTCCTGTGGATAAGCCTAAACCATATTAATAAGCCATTATTTTTTGAGTAATCAAAACCAGCTAGTGTCTTCTGTCCCTCACTGACCTCTGTATGAACACTGATTCCAAATATATGCCCAAATCTCACATAACAAACATGACCAAGCAGTCTCTTGATGTCATCCCTGGTTTATGTAGGGAATAGAACCACAGCAATCCATTTCTGACCAGTTTGAATCTGATCTGTATGCCCTATTGTTATTGCTAATGATTCTTTAAAGTGACCTTGTGTGCATGCAACAAAAAATTATGTAGTAGTGACAGCAGTATATTTGTAGTCCTGCCCCAAGGGCCTTGATAGATGGTTTTGTGCTTTTCGGGTTTTTGCTTAGTTATGATTCTCTGAGACCTAACAAATAAACCAAAAAATATTCTATGTTGTAGGAGACATATGCAGCAATCCTTTGAAACTCATGGAGTGGATGATGGAACAAAATGACTCACTTTTGGGCTTTGACTTGTCTAGCAGAGATAATGTCATTATTCAAACATGACCAGCGCTTCTGTCTACCAGACGAAGCCTGCAGCATTGGAATCAGAAGGGCTGGGTTGCTCTCCCAGTTCTGGTGTTGGCCTGCTGCTGGATTCTGGACAAGTCCTTCTCCTCCATTTGGAAAGAAAAAGAAAAGTAATAGCATGGGTATGGAGAGTTTGGAAATCATATAAAGTAAGAGGAGCTGAGTGTAACTGCTACAAAACAGTGTCTATGAAGCCACTGTGGTATGTTTGCATGGGCCCAAGCCCATGCGCGTGGGCATGGACATCGGCTGACTGCCAGGGAAGGAACTTGCTCATTGCCTTAAATTGAGCCCAAGCTCTTGTCCACGTGCATCTACTCAAATGGAAATTGTGGATGATGCCTTAGGCTACAGTCCATCCCATCAAGAGTTATTCCAAGTTTAGCCTGTACTAAACCCAAGCACAGACATTTTAAGCTTGAGCTGCAGCCAGCAGTGTGATGAAGCTATAAGCTACAGGGTGCTTAATTCTGTTCTCAATCCACTCTTCATCCTGTTGTGTGGACCGAACTTCCTCAGAGACCATGTCACAGAACATCCGCAGGAGAATGCCTCGCACCAAAGTATTGAAGGAGCTGCAGAACACAAGGAGGGAGTGTGTCTGCGAGGGGGGAGAGCAGCTGTGAGACCCTGGCCAGCCTGGCAGCTTCTTTAGATCAGCAAGGAAAATGTGACTGCAATGTGGGCTGGAGACCCACCAGTTGGGCTGTCAGAGGTCATTGTTAGAAAGATCTGTGCATGGTGTCAGTCAACCTGCTCCACCATGGGACTGCTGGCCGCAGGGTCATCCAACTGGCTGTTCAGCAGAGCCAGCTCTTGGAGCAGAGTTTCCCTCAGAGAACAGCCCTGGCTGAGAAAGTTTGCTTTGGTTAAACACTGAATCTGGGTTTCAGGTTGGAGGACTTGTTTCCCATTGAATTTGTTCTATCTTGTGCTTTCCTACAGGAATGACATTGCAAAAGGTACCTTTTTCTCCTTTCTCTTAAATGCTTTTCCAGATTTGCACCATCCCAGCCCTACAGGCAGTCTGCCTACTCATATTTAAAGGCATAGTACACAGAAACCAGAATTACAGCTGTGCAGCCCACGCATTCATGTCTGCAGGACAAACATGTGCATCAGTAGAGTACAGGAGGCAATGAACAACTTTTTTTCTTCCTTTTTTTTTTCCCCTTTTTTTTCTTTCAAGTGCTATATGATGAAATGGAGATATGTAAGAACCACAGGAAGCATTTATTTTAAGTACAAGTTAATGCCATGAATGTTATTTGCATTACATGACAACCCAATGAACCACAATATGAATAAGGAAAGGAAAAACCAGTGTTTTCCTGAAAGGTAAATCTCTCTGTTGCTTTCTCAGATTTCCTATCAATACCAATTTGCATTTCCTTGCAGACCATTAGGGATGTCAATAGGTAACAGTGAGGGTTCAGAATTGCAAGAGGGCTTGTGAGTAGATGCTGACATATTTCTGGGGGGCAGGAAGTGGGTGGATGCAGGAGCTGAGAAAGTAGGTGTTGGGCTGGCTGATATATATTTCCCTTGATGTAGGGCTGGTACTTTAAGCCCATCAAAGTGGAATCAGTTTTGATATAATGAAAACAATGCTCTCTTTGTTCATCTGCAAAAGAAAGACAAGCAATCAGGCAAAAGCAAAATATTCTAGCACAAATATCCTGCTTGTTATCAGGCAGATGGAGAGAATCAGGCAGAGGGTAACTTCTGTTTCAAATGGTCAGTGTCCTGACAAACATCAGCATGAGTAACTGGAGTTCATCAGCCTGTACTTACAATTGGATGGAAAATGCTCTACCCAGACACAAAGTGTTATCTTGCATTAAGCTCTCAACCACCTGAGCGCCTCAAGTGAAGTGTGATTAAGTATCCTGCTGACCAGCTGCTCCTTCCAGCTGAGAGTAGCCTGCTTTTCAGTAGTGGGTAAAAATCACTTCCATATAATGTCAAGTTGGCATCCTGCCAGGAAATAACCATCCGTCCTTTTGCTCAGTGAGTCATGGACCCTCTCACAGCATCTATGGCTGCGAGGTTCACTTGGTCTCATCTGAAAGTTGCTGCCTCCCAGACATGGTTGAGGAATATCACCAGCTGATTTGGTCATAAACTCGTATTGTCACTTCCTAGGATTTCTGTGAAAGTTTGCCTGATTGTCTGCTTGCACTTTTCTGCAGCTTCACTCAGGCAATGTCTGCAGAGGAGATGTGGAGATCCCAAGTGGCTGGAGTCTCCATAAGGAGCACAGAGAAAGTGAACCAAGAGAGGCCACCAACTAAATGGCCCACATTAGGAGGCAATTTGGAAGGCCCGGAGGTATCTTCATGAAGTCACATAAAAAACTGGAAAGTGAGTTGGTTGTGTAGAGCATAGGCAAGTAAAAAGTGACCTTTCAATTGATGTAACTTGAGCAACAATGCCTTGTTCTTTGCCCACAAAGAAAAGACCACCCACAGAGAAAAAGAAGTCATCGTTTTCCTTAACCAGGGGGCCAGTTTAGTCTCTACTATTCAATTTGGATGACAATCTCTTCTGCATCCTAAATTATAGAGAGGATGTAACTGCTGGATTAACTGGGTTTTGACATCCCCACCCCATTGCTCACCCCTTCCCTCCAGGCAAGGATGACAGCAACAAGCACCACCCAACTCCTGCATTTAAGGGTTATCCGATACAAGGAACTTCGGTGGCTGTGTGAACGTGGTTTCTCTGGTATGAGAGAAGAGGCCCATTTAGATTCAAGCCAGAGTCAACATGACTCATTGGCTAATATATCCTTCACTGCAGGGCTCAGGAGGTCACTGCAGGTTCAAGTCTCACACTGGGACTTGGAATGGTACTGCACACTGTAGGGAAGGGAAGGGAGATGCTGAGCTCCTGGAGGTGCTTCCTATTGCAGGAGAGAGAGATTTTAATCTGAGATTCCTGCTGGCAACTCTTCCAAAGGGCAATTAATTACACTGGGGCAAATTCACCCCTGGTGGGGGCTCCCTTATCTTCAATGTGGCTCTCATGGGGCTGATTCTCTTGTAATTTTGGAGGAGCACTGTGAGCTATTTCTTTCTTTTTGTTATTGGTTTTGGTTTCTTTATTATTTTTCGGGGTTTTTGGGGTGACCTGGTCTTCTGGCTCATGTCCACTCTGGCAGTCAAACTAGTTCCAGCAGCCAAAGGTGTGTGTGTGTGTTTGCATGAGCCCTTGCAGAGCTGCTGCACAAGCTTCTGGCCTGGCAAAATCACTACTTTGTTGCTTTGTAGACCTTTTTCTTTCACCTTTCTGCTGGGACTGGAGTAGTGGGGAAAGGGTATACAGTCCACCTACAGTCCATTTCCCAGCCCTACAATCCCTAACACAGAATAAGAGATGGGAGAGTCACATCTGCACCCCATTCCCTGCAACTCTCTTTGCTGCTTTTCCATCAGCAGTTTTGATTTTAACACTGCTCTCTCTTTCCACCAAAACACATGAAGCTGCACCAACTCGGGGAACTGTTCTCAAACAGCTACAGGCTCAGCAGGGGACAAGACCTGATCAAACAGACCCCTCCCTCCCCTGCTGCCATTTCAAAGGTCTTGCTGGAGCTTGGTTAAATGACCTTTTGCAGAGCAATGACAACTGAGAAATGCACAGAAAAGATGGAGAACTTTCTCAGCAAGCTCTTATGGCTTAGGCTCCTTTTATTTGATGAAGCAGAAGGAATTATTCATCCCTCTAGATCAGCTCAGTTGTCAGTGCGATGGAACCAACTCTGGGTGAAACCCAGGACTGTGTACAAGGAAGGGACGAAAGTCCTCATTTCTGAGCAAAACAGGTGACAAACTGAAGGGAAGGTGAATGTCAGTGTTGTCTGATCTCAGCTGGGATACGTCTGCTCTGGGAAAGGGATCTCCATGGAGTTAATTCCAAAAGCTCTGCAGCACCTGATCTTGAAGCATCATCTGAAAATAAGAGAAAAGCGGAAGCTGTTAGAATGTAGAAATACGTTGAAGTATGAAACAACTTTTCTTACAGGCACAACATCTGGGTGTAGAGCAATCAGTAAAAAGTATCCAAACCCTAAGCTTCTGCTGCTTCTCCTTCCCAAGTGGCCCCTTCTATCTATCCTCTTGAAATAATCCCAGTGAGCTGCTTCCATGATCATTTTGAATTTTCTTCCTTACTCTTTTTCAAGCAAACGGGAATTACCATTCACTCCATCTGTTACTCACCCACAAATAACGTTGAATCTGTCCACTGATCAAAATTGACAGGGGGTGAAAAGAAGTATTGTGTTCCTACTATTACTGGGAAAATAGGCAAATAGGGAGAGGGGAGAGAAACCTTCTAAAGGGAAAAGTTACAGGAGGGAAAACATTATTTTTAAACACCAGAAACTCCAGCCAAATAACATTATGCCTCAGAGTCCATGCTCAGTCAGTTCTGATCTTCACAGGACTCATTGTTTCTGAAGCAGTTGCATGGCAGATTTGTCTGGTTGCTGCCTGACTCTCCCAATCCTCGTTTTCCTCTTAAAAATCACTATTGCAGGACCATGGGAACAGAAACAGTTCAAGAGAACAATTCAAGGGACTACCACTTTAGCAGAGACCTTGTGCTAACCGGCCTGCCAGTTCATTTCAAAGGACGGCAAAGTGGGTCAAAGTCATCAAGCCCTGAGGTCATTTCAATGGGAAGGAGTAAAGAGGGGTCAAGTAATTTGTTTGCATTAAGTTTGTTAGCACTCACAGATGATGCTGACTGGAGGTTTTGAAAGTCTCCCTTTTAAACCATTAGAGCCGAGGCTGGGGGTGAAATGTGATGATGTTAGTGCAATAAGACCTATTGGCAGGATTTTGCCCGACCTGTTTTCCTGTCTGATTCACCACATGATGGGTAAAGGAGGCGCTTCAGTGAGCCTTGCTCTGATAGAGTTAATGTATTTCACACGGAAAGCTGCCATCCCTCAAGGTCGTTTTATCTCTCAGTTACATGAATTCTAGGAAAGCAAAGATTCTTTCCAAGTAAGTTGCTGGTTTATCCAAGTGAGGGTGTTACAGAAATTGTTGTATAGGATCCAGGTCTTTCCAGGGTATAGTGAGTGTGTGTGGTGTTTAGATTTAGGCTGTGTGCTGCCAAGCTACTGACTCCCTTTTTCTTCCTTTTTTTTTCTCATCCCACCCCCTCTCTCCTCCAAATCACAAGCCTAAGAAAAATTAATAAGAATAATAAATAAACAGATGAAAGCGGAAACATTCCCAAGCCTGTTATCACACAGGCAGTTTCTGTCCAGATCATGCTAGTTTCACATTGAGCCTTGGAATTGTCAGTTCTCATTACTTTCCAGTGTTGAGTGCGGGAGGAGAGAATTTCAATCTCTGCTTTCCAGAATCAAACCCTCTGTTTAATGTGGTGGGGAAAGTTGAGATGAAATATAGGTCTCAGGGGACTTTTTCTGTGTGAAAGCTTATTACGGCTGTAACAAGACCTTCTAATCGGAACGGATTCTGTTACATGCATGATATTCTGGTCTTGGGCAGGGTGGGGGGAAATGAGAAAAAGATGACGAAAAGCTTTAAAAGCAATTAAACCTCATTCATTCCCTGCCACCTCCTCCTCACTGCTTGCATTTGCTGTTTACACAGACCATTTTCTGTTCTGCATTTTCCAGAGTTCTTGTAAGATCTGTTGGAGTTTTGCTGGGTCAGGTTGTTGAATGACATTGAGCAGCAAAGTAAAATTTACAAACTTGGATTTACCCACAGGAATGGAAAACTGTTTAGTGGTGTTTGAAACACAGAATCCATATTGCCATAGCAAGAGAGCCTAATGGGCTATCTAAACAAAATATTCAGTTACAGCTGAAGACAGGGAGCCACTTAAAACGTGTCATGATGTGCAATGTAATAATAAAGTTGCAGACAGAATAAACCCAAAGGCAAAATCTCTGCCCAAAGCAAAGTGTCTCTGGGCCTATGCTGGTGATGTAAATGGCTTCACTAAAGCAACTGAGAAAAAGATACAGAGCCAGCCTCTAAAGTAGACACATACAAGTTGTTTTCCTATGGTTTAGCTTTAATGAATTATATAGGCTATAAAAGAGCCACAGAGAAACTGTATGGGGAGAAAGAGAAAGATGTAAGAAGATGAAGTACCTTGCTCAACCTCAGGGATAAAGTCACTATTGTGTGCTATGTCCACTACATTGCACTTCCTCAGTTTCTTGTTCCTTGTAATGGTCCAGCAGGACAAGTTCACCTCACTGATTCCTTTGGGCATCTTATCATGCTGTGAATGCTCTGCAGCAGGGTGGTTCACAGATTGGAAGTAACATCTCTTCAGTTAGGAGTGCTTGAAAAGGAACTGCAGGGGTTCATTTTAAGACTTGAAGAAAAGTTCTGTGAGACAGACCTTTGGGTTCCATATACCTCCCTGACCATGATTTCCTGGATGATTCTGGGCATACTTTCACTTGATAATGGTGAAGTATCTACCCAGTGGTCACTACCTAATGTGCTGGGAGTTTTGAAAACCATGGGGGCACAGGGTGAGTAGGGCTGGGTTATGAATGGGCTTTTCAAATTCTGATTTTACTGTGCCAATGACTCCCTGAGCCATTTCGGCTGGTGACAGACAACGGGGAGAAAGATGTCTTACTTCATGAGCCAGTGGTTTTTTTCCACAAAGTGGTCAGTTTGTATCTTCCAGAGAGGCTCCTCAGGGTGGGACGAAGTCCCTGTCGGATGACTTTGGGTGGCTGCCACTCAGTTCTCATGCCCAAACATTGGCAGGTAAGAAATAAACTATCAGGCTTAATGCTTCTGGAATAAGGGTCTTAGTAACTCCTCTGTTGCTTGTCTTGATGTGACCTTCACCTGAACATTCTGGATGATTCATCAAAACTTTCCTGGGGCAATTCCACCTCCCTACTCTTTCTTTGCTTTAACACTTACTCAGAAAAAAATACACTGCAGTGAACACCACCAGTGTTGTTAAACCTGCTAAAAGAAGCTTCCAGCCTCTAAGATTTGGATTTCCACCTGACTACACTTTTGTCTACTGCAAGTTCTTCTGGATATACATCATGTCTTGTTTCACATGTCTATTGGTTGGCATGAATATGGGGAAAGGTTAGGAAGGTCCTTATCCAAGGGCTAGTGTGACACTACAAAAATAAAAGCAGCCAAGTGCCCTGGTGTTCAGAGGCAATCCTGCAATGATGATGATCCAGGAAAGAGTTCAAAAATCATCTGAACCTCCCTGCTACTTATGTGAAACACTGTCTGTGTGCTGGGGCTTGAAGGAAGCAATCTCGTTTTCCTTCAGCTCTCTTATGGATAGCTTCTCTTTTCCTCTCATCATCTTTCCCCTAAGAAATACAGGGTAAGGGTGGCAAAATTATAAAGCTGCCTTTTAAAGCTGCTTCATGCTGTGAAATGAAACTCAGATAATGGATGTTTCCAGACCAGCCAGAGCACTCTCTGAAGGATATTTTTATCTCCACAGTGCCAGAGATTAACTGTACATTTGTCTTAATGGTATCACCTTTTAGTGTTAATGGAAGCTATGAGCGTAAATCCCTGAACATCCAAATGAGAATACACATTGAATGATCACAATAAATCAAAGTAAATGGAAGACCCCTGCAGAACAAATTCATCCCCAGAGCAACTCCTGAGGCTTTTAAGAAGCTTATGCCAAACAGGCACAGCAAGAACAAACACAGTAGATCATGTCACCTGCTTTATGATTCCCAAGTACTCATAATGATGATACTTTCAGTTTTAACACAGCAATTTGCTATTCTGAAATGATTTGCAAAGGAAAAACATCACTGGATTTGGTCATTTTGGGATCTCTATAGCATTTGGAGAAATGGACTCACTTGTTTATTTTTTATAAAAAAGTTTACATATTGACATGCTTGTCATTTACAAATTTACATTCCTTCTGGCCTACTTTTCTCTCAACAATGACAATGAAGGTCTAAAAAAAGTAATGCCTACTGGAGAAAGGAAAATACATTTATTTTCATCTGCTTAGACTTCTTTGGACTGATGAAATTTTGTGAAAAGGGATCCATTTTAAACACAAAACCTATTAAATTCTCAGCAACAATTCCAATTCTCTTTTCCAAGAAATACAAGCAAGAAAGACATAAAATAATACAGAGACATAGTGTTCCTGTATGTGGAAAGTAGAAACAAATATCACACAGTATAATATATTATATAAAGTCTCTTGTGCTTCACTTAGGCACTATGGAAGTGAAAGACAGACAACCATTGTCCGTTTCTAAATTGCGGATTTTTTTTTTTTGGACGTGAGGGACAGTAACTTAAAGGGCACGGATGTAAACAGGGATGAGTGTAAAACAAGAAATGAGTTTTTTCTTTCAAGAGTCTGCAACTATCCATATGCAGAGATTACCTAGAATTGTATTTCAGACTTCATCAGCAACTCTGTGTTTCTTGAAAAATACATTAGTTCCTATTACCCACATTTCCCAAGTAGAACTGCTTGAAAAACGAGAACAGGAAAGTTAAATAATTTTGCTGGTTTTCACTGAGAAACAGTAAAATGCAGATGGGAAAACAGAGAACATTGTTAACTAAAAAGTAGAAATATAAGTACTTAAGTTGTTTGAAGGGGGCACAGAAAATGTCCCCTTTTAAAAAAAATATACTCTGAAGTCCTCCTTCATTCTGGCTTTTCTCCTTCAGTCTTCTATATCACTTTGAGGACTGCTGTGCCTTATAGGTGACAAAGTCAGCGCTGTTCATCAGCTTCCCCCTGTTATGTAGGATATGTCCAGTTTGGCATCAGGATCCTTAAAAAATTCCTCACCATAGCTTTGCAAGGAAGAAATGACAAACCCCACCTCGGGGTATCCACCCCTGGATCTCATACATCAGATATAGCACAGACTATTAGGGGGTTAGGAAATCATCAGTCAAGTACCTGGTCCTTTTAAGAATAGAGTATTTCTATGCTGGTTAACTCTCATCTGGAATAATGCATCAGGAAATAGAAGCATGTGGAAAGCAACAAAAGTCAGGCTGTAACCTGCTATAAAGAGTCTCTTTTCCTCTCTAGATGTGGATTAGAGATTTGCAGGCTGATGAAAGTGAATCCCTCCCTTCCAAACATTCACTTTTCTTGTATGCATACTTTCTTTCAAAGCCTTTTCATTTGATGGATGGGAAGAGGGCTTAGAAATAAATTTTCTAGTTTCATATCTAGTTTTTTTGTTCAGTGGTCCTCCAATATAACTCTTAAAGTAATTCTTTTGCTACCGACTGCTCTTCAGAAAGATTGTGGCCATTTTCTATCCCTAGAGCATTTTCATTCTTGTTTCTTTGAGAACTTCTATGAGCTTTCTGCTATTAAATTTCTCCTGTTTTGTGTAGAAACAGTTCATGCATTTCCTTATTCACCTAGGCAATTCTGGGCCACAAAGTGGGTCACAACTCTCTGATGCCTGGAGAAATGTAAAGCTGCTACCAAGAGCAAGAGGAAACTCTTTTGCCCTCCTGAACAGTAGTCCCTGGGTTTTATCACTGAAGAAGTGGAACAAGCCATTGAGTTAAGATCTACATCCTAAACACACCCATGATACAAACTTTTAAAATCTGACCTACTACTTTTAAGTTAAATAGAAGTCTCTGGAACTCAAAATATTTTGTTATTTTGTAGTTGTTTCCATCCTTTTTCTCCACTCCCTGAGTGCAACCAAGACTGGAAGCCCAAGAGCTCACAGCCAAAAAGGACAGTTCTTGGCCCAAGAGACAATCAGGAAGCACTGAATTTGTTGTGAGACTAATTAAATTTCTGACCTGCTTCTGCAGTGATGAGAGGATCACAGAAATCAGCTGGGAATTTGGTGGGGGCCTGCATCTAAACAGAAAGAGGTTGTGCTGGAAATTAAGCTAGGCAAGTGCTGTTCATGGCCCTCTATTGACTCCAATGGGATCGAACTTAAAAAATGGACTTACACAGAGCTCTTTTCTGAAAAACCCAAGTCCTTGAGGACAAAGCTGGAGGAGTAAACGAATGGACCTTTTTCTTTTCCGAGGAGGAGGAGAGCATGCAGCTAAGAGCAGCTCTCCCACCCTGCCCTCCCTCTTCGAGCTGGCAGCCCCACCTGTTCCGAGCCAGGAGTAATCAGAGACATGAACGGCACAAGCGGTATTTTTACAGGATGAACCCACCAGGTCAGCTGGAGGCCTTGCTGTAACCCAATATCGAGTTGTGGCTGCAGACAGGCACGGTGCAAGGCTTGGGGGAGGAGGGTGGTGAAGGATGGGTGAAGGGAAAGCAGGGCAGTCCCAAAGGAGGCAGAACTTTGCCTAGGAGACTTCTGTTTCACTTTGGTGCCCCTGGAAAATGAATAGTGGGGATTGTTGATTAAATGTGTGAGCCAGGGCTTGCAGAAGGGAGAGGATAAGGGAAAGTGGTGGGGCAGGGACAAGGGCAATAGGAACACCATTCAAAGGAACAAAGACCACATGTGTGTGCAGGCACTGTGTGCCCAGTCCGCAGGGGAAGCGGGTCACACAAAGGTATCAATTTCCTTCATTCACCTGCTTCTCTCTCCTTTTGTGCATAGTAAACAGAGAACCATGTCACTTCAGACTTCCCCTTTCCCACCCCTCCTGGTACCGCCAGCTCTGGATCAGGCCGTTTCTTCCAGGGAAGCCTGTTGTCTGACCATGACAGAATTCCCCCTATGCCTCTCATGCAGAGTCAGAAACTTGCTGCTGAAGGGGCTGCTTGGGGAACAAACACCTGCAAGGAGCCACAGCTGTGGCGCGAGCTGCTCTCCTAATGCTCTGTTTAGGATTACAGCACTCCAGAGTATCACATTACCCCACTGGCTGCACTGAAACCTGGTATTAATTCACAATAGCAAGGATCAGATTTAGCATGTTGGGAGGGGGAGCACTGTTATTATTGTTTCTAAAATTGCTGGAGCTGGTAACCTGTAAACCTGTAGTAACCTAGTAGTAAACCTGTAGTAGTAAACCTGTAGTAAACCTGTAGTAAAGTCGTAGTAAACCTGTAGAAACCTAGTAGTAAACCTGTAGTAAAGTCGTAGTAAACCTGTAGTAAACCTGTAGTAAACCTGTAGTAACCTAGTAGTAAACCTGTAGTAACCTAGTAGTAAACATGTAGTAAACCAGTAATAAACCCGTAGTAACCTAGTAGTAAACCTGTAGTAAACCTGTAGGTCTGAAGGTAGTCTGAAGGCCGACTGAAGGCCGTCTGAAGGTCGTCCGAAGGTCATCTGAAGGTCATCTGAAGGCCGTCTGAAGGTCAAAAGGTCATCCGAAGGTCATCTGAAGGTAGTCCGAAGGTCATATGAAGGTCGTCTGAAGGTCAAAAGGTCATCTGAAGGTCAAAAGGTCATATGAAGGTTGTCCGAAGGTCATCTGAAGGTGGTCCGAAGGTCATATGAAGGTCGTCCGAAGGTTAAAAGGTCATCTGAAGGTCGTCAAAAGGTCATCTGAAGGTCACCCAAAGGTCAAAAGGTCATATGAAGATCGTCTGAAGGTCAAAAGGTCATCCAAAGGTCGTCCGGATGTCATCAAAAGGTCATCTGGGGGTCGTATGANCAAGGTCATCTGAAGGTAGTTCGAAGGTCATATGAAGGTCATCCGAAGGTTAAAAGGTCATCTGAAGGTCGTCAAAAGGTCATCTGAAGGTCACCCAAAGGTCAAAAGGTCATATGAAGATCGTCTGAAGGTCAAAAGGTCATCCAAAGGTCGTCCGGATGTCATCAAAAGGTCATCTGGGGGTCGTATG